>APFE031479739.1:318383-371326 GCA_000404065.3 Pinus taeda
TCTGATACATTTAGCTGGAAAAATGATTCGTTATGGTACAAAGATCACTTATACCTCTGTAAGAATTCCCAACTCAAACAAAAGATTCTTATGGAATTGCACACTTCTCCCTTAGAAGGGCACTCAGGATTTTTAAAAACTTACCACAGGATTAAGAAGGAATTTTTTTGGGATGGCCTTAAATCGGATATTCAAAAGTTTGTGGCAGAATGTTTGGTTTGCTAATAAAATAAAGTTGAAACAATTAAGACCCCGGGTCTATTACAACCTTCATTCATTCCAAGCCAATGTTGGGAGGAGGTTTCAATGGATTTTATCACAGGTTTACCCAAGTCTGAGGGAAAGAGTATCACCATGGTGGTAGTTGACAAATTACCAAGTATGCACACTTTTGTGCATTATCACATCCATTTAAATCCAGTACAGTTTCTACTGCATTTATGGAAACAGTTCAAAAGCTACATGGAAACCCAAAGATTATGGTAAGTGACAGAGATCCCATTTTCACTGGAAATTTTTGGACAGAATTATTTTCTTGTCTTGGTACTCAGTTAGCTCATAGCTCATCTTATCATCCTCAATCTGATGGGCAAACTGAGATAGTAAACAAATGTTTGGGAGGATATCTTCGTTGCTTTGTATCTGATAAACAGACACAATGGGTCAAATGGTTGCCTCTGGCTGAATGGTGGTATAACACTTCCTTCCATACAACAACAAAAATGACCCCATTTATGGCACTTTATGGGTATCAACCACCATCCATCACATCATATTTAAGAGAAAATTCTAAGTTCAGGCAGTGGAACATCACATCGAACATCAACAACAAGTCCTCCAACTCTTAAAGGATAACCTCGTGTTGGCACAAAATAGATGAAACAACAGGTAGATCAACATCACAGTGAAAGAAGTTTTGATTTAGATGATTGGGTATTCCTACGGCTACAACCATATAAGCAAAATGTCCCTCAAGCAAGCTAAGAAGGATAATAAATTATCACCAAAGTATTATGGTCCGTACAAGGTGTTGCAAAAGATTGGTACTATGGCATACAAATTGGAGCTTCCTGCAGCTTCTAATTGCACCCAGTTTTCTATGTTTCATGTTTAAAGAAGGTTATAGGCGACAAGCTCCCAGTTCAAACTATATTGCCAGAACTTGACGAGGAAGGAAAAACTATATTGGAACCGGAAGCATTCAAAGAAACAAGAACTCAACAGCTATGAAATCAATCAATTTCGGAGTATCTTATCAAGTGGAAGAACTTTTCCACTAAAGACTCCACATGGGAGGATGAGAATTTTATAAAGAAGTATCTAGAACTACTCAAGCATTGAGGACAACACTTTTTTGAAGGAGAGGGGCATGTTGGGTCCCTATAATACTAGTGATTACCCCATTACTATTGTAGTTATACCCCTTATTAATATTGTTATGCCCCTATGGTCCCTATATTGTTATTACTGTGCCCCATAGAATCCCTCTATTGTTATTTTTGTGGCTTTATATTATTATTGTTAGGTCCGCTGAGTTATATTGTGACTCCTTAGACTCCTATATATAGAAAGGAGGTTTTATCATTTGAATCATCCAAGAATTGTTCTTTTATGTAATGTAAAGGAGGTTTCCCCCTCAAAGAGGATGAATTCTAAGGCATTGATCTATCTTTTCTATCTTTTCTTGAGCTGGCTTCATAACACACCAATGTAGCCTTCTTAATATTGTCGTCCATGACACCTTGTGCTTCCCATACTGCTCTTGCCACGAACCAGAATTAGTCCAGATGTTCATTCCCTACTCCTTTGAATACTAGTAGTTTGATCATGCTCGTCATACTGAACTATGGAGGTGGTGGAGGTGGAGTGGGTGGAGATGGAGGTGAGGGAGGTGAAGTGGGTGGAGGTGGTAACCACAACATGCACTGCACTATCAAACTGATCACGCTTCTCAGAGAGACCCTAGCGAACTCTTCCTCACTTTCTCGTGAGGGTGAAATGAAGGAATTTTTTTCCAATTCTTCGCTACTTTTGTTGATCTTTCTGCTCCGTGTAGTCCCAAACATTAATGTATTCACATGACCTTTTTTCACACAATAGCATCTTAATCCAAGTATTCAAAGATTTAATATACTTACCTCGCGATCCTTTGAGAAAGCGTTGTTCTGCCTAGCTATAGCTCACAGCCGTGTCTACCACAAAATCAGTGATAAATCGCTCGATGATCCGGTCGAGCTAATGGTCCACAGCTTGCACAATCTTATCTTCTGATGCTTCTAGTTTACGCACTAATTCTGGAGTCCACACTATTGGTTTTTCGAGCCTACACCTTCCCTGCATATCATCTAACTTTGTGATCCACTCATATAGCTTAGAAGGAAAGGATGCAAAGAAAATCTCATGGATTTCCGTATACACATAGCACTGCAACCACTTTTCCTTAGATACTTGCAGGGTTCTTTCTTCCTGTGCCATGAAGTCGTGAATCTTCTTGTCCAACCACTCTTCAATTTCCATCTTTGTTGGGTTGTAGTGGAATGACATCAGACATCCCTTATGTAGATCCTAGTCCTGGCAACAGAACCATTTGTTGGCTTAGTGGGGCTCGACCTAGGTTCAGAAGTGACTTAGCCAAACAAATCCTGGAACTACTGGCCCTTTCGGCAACAATCCATGGAGCGCGGACTGAGGTCTCACCCGAAGTAGTATGGGAGGGTGCTAGAACCAAGTTTTTGCACCCTGGGGATGTCTGATATGAGGTGATTGGTATGCGGTCCAACCTTCACACTAGCTATGCTACACACAATAGCAGGCACCCTGCTTCCTCTGATACTGTCCTCACGTAGTTCTAGCCAAAGCACAACCTGTGTTATTTACCCAATTCTCCCTTAATTAGGCTTCGTTAGCTGACAACCTAGATTATTTTCATATATAAGCATTCATACAAGTATTTATCAATCACGAGTAGTAAATAAACAGAGTAAAAGTAATGCATAACATCAAATCCTGATTTAAGAACAGATGCACAGAGTAAACTTCTCTTTATTAACTTTCAATCCCAAGTATAGACTTGACTTTACCTTACAAACTTAGTTGCAGGGGTTCGCGCACTCAGCTACGGACTCTACTAGGCCTCTGCGCACTCAGCTATAGAGCCTCCTACTACTATGACCCAATACGCTTCAGATCCAACTCTAACCTCAGACCATGACTTTGCTATTCTATCTATCCTTCCCTCCCCTTACACTTAGAGCCTAACTCTATTTATACAATCCCATGGTCCGTGGACCCTAGGTAGGCCAACACAACTTTACATTAAATTACGATATTTTAGGGCAGACAACCCTATGACTCATGCTAGACCTTGCGCTCTGTGCCCGTAATTCACAGAGTCTTACAATATACTTGACCAAACTTGGGCTTTGAGCCCCAAAAACATGCTACGGGGAATCCCATGCCCAACAACCTTCAAGTTCACCAGAGCAGTTTGAAACATGACATAAAAACCAAACATGTCAAAAGATGACAATGGACACAACAAGCAAAAGTGAGAAAGAAACGTAGAGGAAACACATTAAATGAATTTTAGTGCATGTAACCATGCATTTTATTCAAGACATAATGATATGACAATGATAATAAATCCTTCATTGTAAACTAAGAGGTCTATTTCGAAATATGTGCTTTGTTTTCCATAGCTACCCTCCAAACGGTTATGTATTAGATGGAGTCTTCATGTGGTCCCGATATTCTATCATGCTTCCTTGGTCTTCTCATATTTCTTCTTAGATCCTTGAGAGTCATTTAGCATGTCATCCTTCTTCATTTCCCATGAGATTCACAATTGTTGAGTTTCAGCGGGCAATGACTACTGCAGGATGAGGTCCTCGGAGGACACGTCTGTGAAGTTTTGGGATGCAAGGTATACTGGGTAGCTGAGGGACAAAGCCACATAGTTTTAGGAGTCAAGGCATTGTTACAGGAGGAGGCCTTTAGAGGACACATCTGCGCTCTCGAGATAGTGGGTTTTGGCTTAGGGAAGGACACTAGACGAAACCACTACACAATTTGGAATGTTATGGGGGGCTAGGCTTTCTGTGCATTTCATAATTCCAGTAGGAAAGAGAAAATCTTGAGGGTTGAAGATGTGAAACTCATAGTGCAAGGAAGTTGTATGAGGCTAGGTTGCCAAAGAAACTGCAGAATTTGGCTAAGTTTGGGATCAGTGGAATTGATGTGAATCATGATAGAACTTTACTATGATCAAACACTCGAACACCTAGCGATACAACATAAACCATCTGAATCATATAACACATACTTTGCTTAATGCAACAACCTTTGTGGTAACCTACAACGAGTGCACCTCTGATGATAGACTTTAAGAGGATAAAGGTGACACTTATGCAATTGTGAATGAAATGAGTGTGAAACATGTCTATGTGGGGAGAACAACCCATTCTCACAAAACTTTCCCCTTGAAGCAACACAAACTTCCCTTTGCATGACATGTGATAATCCTCATGTCCAAAGATGACATGTACTATATAAAGATAAAAGCGTGAACAATTATTAAGATCAAAGAGGGGAGCTTGAGATCATCATCTTAACAATAAGTGACTAAGGAACAATTGATCACAAGATCCATAGTAGGATCCGAAATTTGAGTACAGGCCAAAATTGTGGAGGGTGTTGAAGCTGCTACAACACAGACATAATCTTTAGTCAAATTTGTCCAAAATTAAACAAAAATTTATTGTAATCACAAGTTTAAGTTCAAAAGTTGAACTCTCCACAGGCTAAGTGTCCCAGGGCTTCTTCTGGATGCTGAATCCATATATACAATAAAAAATATATTTTAGACAACAAAAGATAATGATTTAAGAAAAAACTATTTTGTTTGCTTCTAGCCAAAAACTCCAAAATGTATACTAGTTAGACAACACCAAGACACAATTACATATACATAATGATGGGTAAATTATGATCACATGGTTGGAACTATTGTTGTGTAACAAAGTCTAAATTATGTGAGAAATAATACAAAATTTAACATCCAGGATATAAAGTAGGCCACAACCCAATCCCTGCAAACGATGCCAACAGAAATAAATCCTAGAACCCATACAGATATAAAAGCAAACATATGTAGTAGGGTGACTTTAATATAAGAGATCCACTTACCACAAGTTCTCTAGGCAACGGACATAGAATTAGAAAGAAAAAAAGACAATTTATGAAACCATAACCAATGCATAAATATTAAGGTAAAATGTAGATCAAAGAGAACAAAAATACATTTCCAATATGATTAGAGAGAGGCACATATCCACAATATAAAGTCCACTGCATTAGAATAAAAAAAATGCTGACTCAACACTAATAGTTGGACACAATCAAAGGTAAACACAAGTGCAAATTCATATCCTAGTTTCTCAATAAGAAAGAGACACACGAAAAAATGGAAGGGAAATAAAGGTGTAAATGCATATCCTAATTTCTCAATGTGGGAGAGACAATGTTCATAGTCATAGGGCATATTTATCTACCCAATATATTATACATTATTAAACAAATAAATGCACAATTAATGAATATCACATCCACATTTATGAATGGGTTTAAGTTGCCATGATAATGAAATGTCACATAGAATCTTGCTTTTGATTTTAGCTTGGTCAAACATTGAATGCTATGATACATCCATGATCAATGAAAATGAAGAGGGACAAGCCTTACTTTACATTAAAGATTTGGCACTATATGCATAGGCACAATTATAAAAGGACTAATTCTATCTAAAAATAAATTTCATAACAACTAGAAAGGGTAAAACATAGTGGACACCTTAACAACATAACATTGCAATCTCACGCTAAATCATGTCACTAGATTCTGGAAAAAAGGTTTCCTAGTTAGGCTAGACCCAAGGCATCAACCTCTCAAAATGGACAATTCATATCAAAAAAGCCTAGGAACGCCAATGCAATGTCATTATGTATGTGGTAAAACATTTGACACTTTTCCATAATGAGAGGGACTTGTGTAGGTCCGAGGACATGAATTAATCTATAGTGGTCTAGTGACTCTAGGATTTTATTGCTAGTGAAATAAACTTCTACCTATATCCTTCATCAAAAGGAAATGAGGGGTGAACACCCTCATGAAATGTTTAATAAAATAAACTTTTGTTGGTTTTTCCCTTTGGGGTTTCTAGGGTATATCAATGTACATTTATGTGTTTCCCTATTATGTCATTCTAATATTGTTACTTCCTTGCATGACATTAACACTTACATTATGAAATACATGATTAACTAGCCTGATTAAATGAATAGTGGTAATTATGTGAGGTACAGTAGGAAGCTTTATGTTATTACAAAGTATCAATGGTTGCTATGTTATGTGACTTGCTATTCCATTTCTAAAGTTACTTTATGTAATGAAGATGATTTTACCTAATGGTCAATTAGGGAATCTGGAAAGAAAATGATAGACAAGACAAGTATTTACAATCACGAGGGGTGTTACATACCGCCCCCTCTTGTGCCAAAAATTGTCCTGGTGTTCATTGTTTCCCTTGAAATAGGTGGGAATAGGCCAGGATATGCTTTTCTCATAAAGCTTTCTTCCTCCCAGGTTGCCTCTTTCAGGCTAAAGTGCCTCCACTTCACTTTAACTTGGGTGATAGCTCGCCTTTGTAATCTTTTTTCTCTGTGATTGGGAATATGTAGAGGATTTAATAGGAACTCTCAGTCCAGTTCAACTTGTTTCATCATCATAACATGTCATTAGTTTTTATTTTGAGTCATTAATTTAAAACATACATAACTAGAAATTAGCATTACATTTTACCTATATATCTTTCCTTTTGATGATATGTTTGGGATTATATATATATATATGATGAAATATGAAACACATTGTGGACTTGTATAAGACTTGGTAATGTAGGTTGGTATGCTTGTTATATGGAATTTATACCTACGGATAAGTATATCTTCGCTAAGTGGTTAGTTACACTTAGAACAACTGAGGTAAAGATGTTTAACCTTTTCCTACAATAAATAGATAAGATAAAATAACCTACTTGTGATCCTTCGCTTCTATTGATCTCCTTTGAGTTTCTCCCATTGCTCCCGATCAAATTGAATTCGCTCAATTGGTACCTGCCAACATAAATAGAAGATGAAAACAATCAAATCATATGATCTATTTATTGTAAACAAATGGAATCGACAACATTTGAACATACATTCATCATAGATATAGAGAAAAGTATTGGAAAAGGAACAAACAAATTTATTGATTGATAGAAGGAGAAGTTACACCCAATGTGGTTCGATATCGTGTCACTCATCCAACTTAGTCCAAGCCCTCATCAAACCAATAGCAACATCAATCCAGCATCATAACTTTACTTTGACAATTATTTCAAGTCTCTAAACTAGTAATATTTCTCTATAATATCCAAGCTCCTTGGCTCTATGATGGGAGGCCAATTTATAGATCAATGCAAGTGGTTTTGTCCCTAATATGGGATTGAATGGTTTTCCATAATTGGACAGTTATTTTCCATGTTTAAAGGGATGGGAGGATAGAGGATTAGATGATCCAACGATATCCTAAGTCAAGCTCATATTGATAGGATAGGAGCTAGGTTCCTTCTAGAATGCTCTAGGAAGGAGGAATATACTCAGGATCCAATGAATATTTCAAGGATTCTTGCCCAGTGTATGCTTGAGAGGGCTTATGTGCTCTGCAATGCAGCTTTGAATGGGGCTACCAACTCTGCAAAGAACTTACCCTTGACCAAGGGTGTGCTGGTGACCCAAGGAAGCATTTCAATAGGGTTTGAAGTTAAGAAACTCTTATGGATGAAAGCAGTCAATGAGGTGGCATGTCTAGGGCATGTAGAAATTGAATTAGGGTTTGATAGACCCTATTTACACTGATGTAATCATCAGGAGTGATGTGCCGAAATAGACTTGTAACATCTGCCCCCTAAAGCATGAAGTAAAAAATGATAATGTTGAGTGATATGCTTTATGATGTGATGATGACAATCTAGGCGAACGATGACCTACATCAAGCACAATACATAATATCATGATATCTTTGAATTTTTCATGAAATGCTAAGGGAAGGCATACCCATGCTCATCATATAAACTTTTCATTACATGTACATAAATCAGATAGTCGTCTATAGGTGTAGACCCATGATAAGATGACCATTTGTGTGAATCCATCGTACATATGGTTTAGTACTCTCTTGAACTCGTAGCCCAGATGGATGAAACTAGATCTAGGGTCTTCTTTCTCATCCAATTGTTTGCTCAAGCATGAGCCTAACCATTGTGAAAATGTGATCTGAAGTCGAACATGGAAAGACATCGTATGATTACTAGCCAATGATGTAAGTTGTAAACAAACGTGAGAGAAATCACCAATAAGGATAATGATTCTCAAGGTACTACAATGCATTGTGCATGGTGTGAATAGATGTTTTGATGTTGAAAACCATACAAAGTATTTCGGTTGAAGGCCTGTGATGTCAACCTGTTGCCGGAAGCGAGAAACTTGCCATTGATGTATGCACGCCTCAAGGTACTGGAAGGGTGTTTCTAAGTCAACTTCCTAGATAATGTGTTGATGTCGACAAGAAGTGACTCATTGCAGGAAGGCCTTGATGCATCCCCCATCAATGACATGAAACAAGTGTAATGATTTTGAAGACAGAATGTGAATGGTGACACAATGTTTAGGAATGACGGCGATGAAATGAAGGTTTATGAGTATTGCAAAGGATGAACTTTCCTAAGTGACTTCTCTTGAACATGTCGGTGACACTGAATGAATTGGAAGCATTGACCTAAAACCATAGTGATGGATGGTGTGATAGACCATAGGTATGATAATCATCAAGTAGGTAACCCAACCCAAATAGTCACAAAGATGAAGTGAAAGTGTCATGTTCAAGAGCAACTTGCTACCATAAAGTGATTTATCCCTTTTCCCATTTTCCCCAGTCATTACTAACCAGTACCACTTTATTTTTTAACAAGCTTGAGGAGGATAACATATGCTTGATGTATAATTCTACCCTTTGGGTGAATCCATTGATACGTGATGTTTTAACGAGTCTAGCGAAGGTGAAACTTGGTCTTGTCATGATGGACAAGTTTGTCGCTATTTGATGCTTTTAATGAGTTTAACAATAATGAGAACTTGGTCCTTTTCATGTTTAGAGAGTTTGAAAAGGGACAAAAAGAAAACTCCACAAGTTCTCTTTTTGTAAATTTGTCTCTCAATTCTAAAAAAGTGTAAAATATCACAAGAGTGAACCTATTGACCATGTTCGATTAATGTATTCCTTTTTCGTAAGAAATCTATCTCAATTCGGAAAAGGATTAAAATTATACTGAGTAGATGTCATTTCCAATCCATTAATGAGATGAAAAGGACAAGCACCTGACAATTTTTTTCATATTGTGAGAGTTAGAAAAGAGCTGAAAGAGGACTCTAGGGGGGTTCCTATTTCGACATTTAACAGAGCTCAAAAAAGAGATAAAAGTATACTTTGTGGCCAAAAGTACATTTTACAATCATGCACGTCAAATTCACTATATCAGCTATAAATCTACTCAAAGAACGACCAAATTGATTAAACATACCTGTTTCATTGGTAAAAATAGGTAAAAACTATAGTTTATTCATTTAATGAACATGAAATAATCATAAAACAAGAATTTACCAAGTCATTTTACCATTTGACATTTACCATTCAGTTTTTTTCTCTGAACCTATTTTTTACCTCAAACTTCAACAACTGATTGTGGGAGATTCTATGGATCATTCTTTGTGCCATCAAGACCAAGTAAAATATCTACCTCTTCTCTTTCATTCAAGGTCATTATTTTTCAATTTCAGGCAAAATTTTTAGGGTTTTGGGGTCCCTAGGGAAAATATATCACGCCCTAGGATCAACACACCCTTATGCATCAAAAATTGTGCTGCAGAGTAGTCAAATAGAAGGAAAACTACTCTACATCACATTGTCTAAAGATCAGGGGTGAATTAGGCATAATTTAGAAATTTGATTCATCATTTCTACCCAAAATATATTCAGTTTTTTGCATGAAATGGATCTTAACAAAGCCTATGGTTTGATTTCATACTTTGATTGGATTAGAATGACTATCACATGGAGTGAAAGAGAAAATGAAGAACATGATATGGTTTCCCTAAATGCTCCTGGTACTGTTGAGGCCCTCAGAGATTGTGGGTTACTCAAATATTTTAGGTTATCCGGGATGAGGCAACAATTAGAACTATTGCGGTTCTTGGTTCTTTCATGGGATCCAATGGAACAAATTTTTCACATAAGGGACAAATTTCTCCCTGTATTGTCAATGATATTTACTTTCTCACATGATTGTCGAGATGTGGTGCCCCCATTTCTCTTTCAGGTTCTACCCATGGGGTGAATCAGTGAGGGACTACATTCGACAATTCTATCGGCGATGTACACAACCTAGCAAAGATGGAAAGATAAACATCAGGGATGTTCATGATTTAGCCTTGTGAACAATCCTATTTACTATAGAAAATTTTGCAAGTAGTGTGACACTTCATGTCATGAATAGATCATACATGTAGTATGCGCTCGAGTGTCTCGAGCCAACTATGTTTAATTGGTTTGAGGTAGTACTCTCTTTGATGAAAGTGCAGTTGACTAAAGTAAAAGGCGATAAGACAAAAAAATTCAGCTATGGATCAATCCTGATCTCTTTAATTTGGAGAGAATTCCATTGATGCAACCTCAACATGTGACACTGAGTTTAGCTGGTCCTAGAGATCCACAGATGTAAAGATGGGTAGAGTTGATGGCTAGACATGTTGGTCAGTCATCAATATCATTTTCTACCACATTCTTTAGTTGGCTCCGTCGACAACATATTGTCATTGAGGAGCGTCCATATGTAGTAATGGAATTTCATGGAGATCCAAATTGAGATTACTAGTGGGTGCTCAATGGGGTGCTATAGGTAAATTGTTTTGACCATGTGTTTTTGGTTTTTTGAGTTTTACATGTTTTTGTGTTTTTTGATGTTTCTAAGACTAAACTAAAATTTTTCTCATGTATACAGATGTTGGTACTATTCGACCAATGGGCCATCAGCAGGAGGTGGGTGAATCAGCGGGGAGAAATGTCGAAAGAGCCGTTCTTCAGGATTTAGATCTGATCGAGGCATTGGTGGAGTTGCAGGATCATATAGAGGGGTTAACCCTCATCATATCGGATGTTTTGATCAAGGAGTTACCGATGAGACTACAACACCATACTATTGGTGTACCTAGCCGTTGGATGAGGCTATTGTGCATGATAGCTCAGGCAGTGACCTGTTATCATGAGCATTATTAGATCTACTTAGGATGATTTATCGTATGCACTTTGAGGTTTTGAGGTCAGATAACCAACATGTCTTGGAAACAAATTTTTGTAAAAACTTTGAATGCATATCTATTTTACTTTTATTGTTTTTGTATGCTTATGTGTAATCATATTCAACTGTTGATGTGAATTGAAAATTTACTCTTTACATATGTTGTAAATGTCTGTTTAACACGTAATTCAGTAAAGAATCAGTCAATGTGTTAAAGTTCCTGGAAATATGTTGATATTGATTGTAATCAAAATGTCTTTCCAAGAGATTAACTCTAAAGAATATATGATGAATAGTTGGATTCCAGACGGTATAAACATTCATAAGTTGTAGCATGACAAGTTGTGAGTCTAGCCTAATGATGATTCAGCAAATGTCAAGTGAAATGGCATCAGAGAGGAGTTCGATTGAAGCGCTACACCCAACAATATTGTTCATAGAATGACCAATACAAATCCCTAGAAAACTCACTAACTCGCTACTTAGAGCGAATATGGCCCATGCTACAGAGGATAGGTTCTGTGTACTATGACTAACACCATTGGCATAACCAACAAATGGTTACAAAGATTCTGACATCTACAACAAATTCAAAGTGGATTACTAAGGACATAGAAAAATCTAAAAGTCACTGTGACACACACATGCAATAAAAGCATATATACGATGTTTTTACTATGCACAATCAAGCATAGTAACTTTTAAGATATAGCCTGTTTTGGGGCTACGATAATGTAATTCCATCATAATCAACCAACTCGTAAGATCCTTTTGCCAAAATAAACTTGACAATGTGGGGGGCCATCCATAGTGGTTCAAATTTTCCTATTCCTAATTTATTGACTTCTTGATCATAAAGCAAGATTAGGTATCCTTTTGAGAATATGTGAGGCTTGACATTGTGGTCATATTTCACCTTAATTTGTTTCATATGTGCTTCAATGGCCATTGTGGCTTCATGATGTGTTTCATCTAGATGGATGAGTTCTAAGAAATGTGCTTCCTCATTAGAAGTGTCAGGTAACAAGTCAATTGCGAGTTTAGTGATGAAATCTCACATTGGATTGGCAAGATTTCCTCAAGACCATACACCAATTGGAAAGGTGTGAATGCAGTTGCATTTCTTACCGAGGTTTGGTAAGCCCACAAAGATGAGTATAGGATCAAATGCCAGTTTCGTTTGTGAACTCCTATCATTTGTTGAAGCATTCACTTAAGGATTTTGTTGATGGCTTAAACTTGTCCATTAGCCTATGGATAATAAGGAGTAGAACTATCATGTGAGAGTTCTAACTTGGCAGTTAGTTCACTCATCATGTGATTGTGAAAATGTGAACCATGATCTATAACTATAGCTTGTGGTACACCAAACCGTGCAACCACATGGTTGAAGAAAAAAAGTGTAGCTACCTCACCACTATTGTTTAATGTAGGTACCATCTCAACCCATTTTGTAAAATAATCAACAACAACAATAATATACCCATGCCCCCCATCCAAGTGAGGGTTACATGTCATGAAATCAATGCCCCATTTTGCAAATGATCCAACAATGATGATAGGATGTATTGGTGCAGGTGGTAATCGAGTTTTACGGTAAGAAATCTGGCATGTGTGACAACTTCTGACAGCAGTGATGTAATCATTAAATATGGTAGGCCAGAAGTAAACAACACGAATAATTTTCTGTGTGGTAGCATAACCAGATAAATGTGCACCACAAGCACCAGAATGGAAATATTTTAAAAATTTGTCGTCCTCCTCATGTGTGAGGAACCTATGAAAAATCGTATCTATACCGCGACAGTAAAGGGTGTCACCAACGATCAGATAATCTTTGGCTTGATATTGAATATGTCATTGTTGCAAGTGAGAGGTATTGGATCAAAAAGTTTGGGTTTGGAGATAGATCAATATATCTCCATACCAAGGGCTAGATGATGAGATCAGAAACAAAGACTCATCTAGAATTGATGGTTCCATTGTTGAGTCGATGGCAGTAGAAGGAAGGTTGCAAAGAAGCTTAGAAAAAACTAGAGATTTCTTTTACTTGGAATTGATGAATTCCAAATCAAATTCCTATAAAATAACAACCCATTTCAATATTTTCCCCCCAGCAATTGACGTGACAAGATGTTTTTCATAGGGTTGCAATCTAAAATGGCAGTGGTCTTTTGTAGTAGGATATAATGGCGAAATCTTTGTACAACTTGAATGGAAGCCAAAGCTAGCTTCTCAATGTAAGAATACTTAGCTTTCATATCATTTAGATTATGACTCAAATAATAGATAGATGTTCAATCCCATCTTCTTCTTGGACTAAAAACTTAGCAATGGTTGTATTTGCAGCGATGCGATACATGAAATAGTCCTTCTTATAATTAGGAGATACATTAATGACGTTTGGATCACGGTACCTTTGAGAGCATCAATGGAAGCTTGTGCAACCTGGTCCCAATGGAAGGGAATTCCATATTTCAAAAGATGAGTAAATCCTTTAGCCATTTTGGCATAGTTGGGAATGAATCTCCTTAGAAAGTTAGACTTCCCTTGGAGTCTCTGTAATTGAAGTAAATTGGAAGGTGGAGGTAGATCAAGAATTTCCTTAACCTTCAAGGGGTCGAGTTGAATTCCTTCTTTGGACACTACAAAACCAAGCAAATGACTAGAACCAACACAAAACACACATTTATGTGGATTGAGTAAAATTTTGTAGTGTCGGTGTCGTAAAAATATGGCTCTCAAATGTTGCAGGTGATCAACCCGTTTCCGTGAATGAGCATGTAAGTCATCTAGATAGGGTTGAATGATGTGTTTGATGTCATGGAAGGAATAATTCATTACCCTCTGAAAAGTTGCCCCAATGTTCTTCAAACCAAAGGGGAGTTTCCTATATGTGAATGTGCCCTAGGGAAAAATAAAGGCCATTTTAGATTGGTTTTTTGGGTGGATATTTATCTAATTATAGCTGTAAAATCCATCCATAAATGAGAATATTTTACATCTGACACATTCATCAATTATCTGGTCGATAAAGGGAGTAGGATAGTTGTCTTTTGGATAGCATGATTAACATCTCTATAATCAACACACACTCGTATTGTTCCTTGTTTCTTCATGATAGGAACAAGATTGGAAACCAAATCAGTAAGAGGAACAGGGTATATGAAACCAAAATGTAAAAGCTTTTCAACTTCTACTTTTATGGCAGTAACCTTCCTCGGATGAAAAGGATGGAGGCACTATCATACTAGCTTGACATCAAGATACATTTTAATCTCATGTTCAACTATAATGGAATCAATACTTGGCATTTCCTCATATGACCAAGCAAATATATCACAGAATTCACGAAAAATAGCATGGTAAGTTTCAAGTTCCGATGGAGAACAATATTGCCAACATGGATGTTTTCTACAATTCTAGGTTTGGTCGAAATATCGATAGAAATGGTTTCTTCGATATTCGATAAGTTTTGTTCGGAATCGACTATGCCTATAAATACAAAATTTGAAAGGAAATCAATGATTGAAGGGTGATTTAGTTCATTTGGAATATTTTCTATTTGACCTGGGAGATGGGATCGATGATGATAATCTGCACATGGTTCTTCTTTTGTCATCGTTGATTGGATGATTCCTTCATCAGTAGAAAATATGCGTGAAAAATGATCAGAGGAAGTACCATATTCTAACAAATGATCAACCCATACAATCGATAATGATGGATTTGGATTTGCTACGCAAGCCAAAAATATTGATTTCTATGCGAGCTCATTTGGGTTTAGCAACATGGTTTCATTAAGAATATCAACTTCAGAATTATTGTAATTCTTCCATGATCTAGATGAAGTGGAAGATATCATGTTACAGGTGTCAAATTTTGCAACTTCCACCGTTTGTGATGGTGACAGTAGTGAAAAGGTGCCCATTCAGGAAGAATCTTTGGATAGATCTACTCCAATGTTATGAAGAAATAGCAGAGGTCCATGAACTAAAGGAACGCTTCCAGTTTCCTATGAACTAGAGGCAAATAAAGAGAGTTGATCAATTACTATGATTCCAACTTTATGAGGGAAAGAGATCATACGAAATTATGTCAAAACCATAGTAGCGATAGCATAAACCCACGGTCTTCCTAGTAAAATATTGTAGTCAAGGGGTCCGTCAACGACCTCAACTTAAACAACTACAGTTTTTCCCCCTAGTTCTATCTGTAGGTTACTTAAAATTCCACAAGGTGTATAAGTGCGATCTTCAAAATATTTTAACGTCATAGGTGATCATGACAAAGGCGGTGAGTCAAGTGTTTTCCAGCAATTCATTGACATGATAGAAGTAGATGCACATTCGTCAACAATGGTTCGGTGAATGAGGTGATTCAAAGCATTTACTTGGATAAAGATGCTAACTGTGCTGGTAATTGTGGCATATAACCTGCATGGTTAAAAACTACAAGATTGGGATTTGTTGGATTGATTCCACCAATTGCTGATAATAAAGCACACTTTTGGGAGGGACAATTTTGAAGCACCTCAGGCATCAACATAACAGAAGGTGACTGAGCCAAATCTTCTACTATGTTATAAGTTTACACTAGAGCTTGAGGGTTGAATGTAGATTTATGAACAACTCCCTTAGGTGGTTTTATTGTCAACTCTGGTGCAATGGGTGGTCGAATGGAGTCAAACAAAGTCGAAGTCGAAGTATTGGGTTGATCTATAGCCTAGTTATTCGACGAAGATGGTGGATTACTATAATATTTACTTGATGTAGTCACCAAAACATCAGTCTTAGGCATAGTGGCAAATAGCATAAGCACTTGTGAAGTGGAAGCATGATTTGGAGCAACCAAATGAGTCTCTAGGTTTCGAAAAGGGTTTGTTAAAACAATGGATTTACTAGAAGTCTTAAGAAGTTTTGAGACTTCAGAGCAATGAGGATAGTCTCATGTAAAGTGCTCCATATTACAAATTAAACATGGGCAATGAGGTTTCCTAGCTGAAGAAGAGGAATTACATGATTTCTCTTGAGGGGAGGATTTTGTTTCTTTTTGTTTTTCCCCTTTTTCTTGCTTCAAGGTTGTTTTTCATTTTTACCTTTGTCAAATGACATGACATTTATTTCGGAAGAAAGTGTATTATCAGGTGTATTAGAGGTTTGATCTGAAATAGAAAGTGTTTGACTAGATGGTCTACTTGCTGTTTGAGTGCTTGAAGAACCTATCACATTGTTACTATCATGAGAGTCCTTACTGGATGGAGGTGGTGGAACATTAAAAGCTAGTCTAGATGCATTTGGAATCTTATCATAGAGCATGCCATATTGGGTGTAAATCAAGTCCAAGTATTGGGCATGGGAAATTACTTGCTCTTCAGTAACAACTCCTCCTTTAGCCACATCCTCACTGATAGATGGTAACAAGGATTTAGTAAACCATTCAGCTAAAAGCTGACCAGGAACAAAATTTTTGACCATTCGACGATGACGACACCACTCATGAATATGATTAGAAATGTGAGTAGTAGTGGTCTATTTAAAGTTGGTCAACAGTTTCATTTGAGTTTCATATCTGATGGGTAACTGGAAATGCATTAAAAATGTAGTGGCTAAGGTTGTGAAGTTGTCAAATGAAGCTTGTGGTAATTCAATATAACACTTTGCAGTTGGACTAGTGAGTGATCGCTGGAAAATACGTAGTCTTATTGAATCATCATTTAGGGAGTTGGATGAACACCATAAATCAAAAGTCATAATGTGATTGGACAGATATTCTACAGGGTTTCCATTGAATTTAGGAATATCAAAGGGAAATTTGTGTGGAATCACTGGCCACCAAGCTGCATAAATAATGAGATCATTGGTAAGCTGATTTAAATATGGTAATTCAAGTTTTTTGATAAAAGGCAACTGTCAATTTAGGTCAGGTTGAGCATAACCAGGCTAAGATGGAATTGCCTGGGAAATAGGTATTTGCATACCAGAATAAGGAATTTGCTACTGGTAACCTTGATAGGGGTAGTTTTGTTGAGCATATCTAGTATAAGGTTGTAGTTGGGAACTAGGATAAATTTGTTGTTGACCAAAACTAGCATAGGCTTGTTGACTAGAACCTGGGCAAGCTTGTTGTTGACCAAACCTAGCATAGGCTTTTTGACCAAGTCCAAGATAAGTTTGGTATTGTTGGAATTGTTGTTGTTGGTATTGTGGTTGCCACAGTTGTTGATATAATGGTTGTTTCCCAATAGTATAAGTTTGACCAAGTTATGGATAAATTGGACCAATATAAGTCTGAGTCATCCTAGTTAATGGTAAACAGGCCTAAGGTTGTTGGATTTTAGACACAAACAGTTGTTGTAAAATGGCCTAAGAAGACTGAGTCTCGAAACCTAAAACTCGAGGGTAAGAGGTTGAAGGACTAGCTTGCAAAGGTTGAGATACAATCAACTGATCTTGTGATTGTGGTAAATTCATAATGATAGGCATAGTAGGTATGGATGAAACAGGTTGTATTGCTTGTGATGAATACACAAGCCTTGGTTGAACGAGCATTGTAGGCTGCCATTGATAAACAACCATTCCAGAATAAGTTGGACCAAAAGATGATGGTATACTGTCATATGGTGGCCCCCAAAGCGTGGAGAATAAGTAGATTGGGCATATTGTTCTCCATATGGAGGTAATCCATTGTTAAGTGGATACATTAGATGGTAATGAGATGGACCAGCTTGATATTGACTTGATGGATCAAACTATTTATTATCCGTAAGTAAAGAACCAATTAAAATTCCTGTGCACGACATGGGTGAATACCATGGACTAGAAGAAACACTGGAGTGAGTTCTAGATAATGATTGGTAACCTAGTGCAACAGATAGACCATCATACATATGTGACTTAAGTGTTGTGGTAAACATCAAAGAAGTAACGACAATAGATGTTATTGCAGTTGTAACAAATGATACAGTCTGGGATGTTGTTTCAACCATAGTCAAATGGCCCAATAAATGTCTTAATGAATATATGAGAGTTTGAAAGTGAATAGGATCAAGAGGAGTAGTATAAGTTAACTGAGGAAAAGAAGGATAAAGATAAAGCCTTGGTCCAAAACAAGTTGGAGTTCTAGGTGAAATTTCTTCTTCAAATTCCACTTGAATAACAATCAAACCGGGTGGAAGGATTTCACTATTAGGTCCGTAATAAATTTTTGGTGTTTGAATCTATGGTCAAGGAGAAGTATTAAGAGTTACAGATGTCTGAGGATAAACTGGTTCATTGTCTTCCGGTATGGGAACAACTTCTGGTTGTTCAACTTCGGGATCCAAGTGTTCTAGTAAAAGAACAACAAGTTTAGGATGAATTTCTTGAACAACTTTTGGTTGAGGATTAACTTCCTATTGGACAATTTTAGTTACCATTTCACTAAGTTAACTTTCAGTGTCTTAAGATAATTGGAAAGGTTCCAGTTTAGTAGAAGATATACCAGTAATAGTAGGAGTAACTGGAATCACAGTACATGCCGGTATAGGCGACTCTGGTAAATCATATGAAGAACCAAAAGTGTGTGATGTATTGGAATCAGTTAAATGAGACCGATTTTGCCAACTAGGTGTAGCTTCAAGTGGTAAAGGTGGTTTACTCGCTGTCTTATGCGAACGATAGGGTAAAGGTTGATTTTCTTCCATGATTTCTGATTGAATTTATTATAAAAAGAAACAGAAAAAAACTGGGTAATTTAGGCAAAAGAATTACCAAGTAACTGTGAACTATAATATACCACCTTAGAGGAGTCAAGGACTTAACAAATGTGCAAGTAATCTCCCCGAATGTTGTTTTTAGTGTATCACAGTATACAAGGCAGCTGAATCAGTTACCTATGGATGGATAGAAACCTAATGTAGTCCTCCTAAATATACTTGAAAGTACGTGGAGGCCCAATCCTTGTTAGCATTGTCTACTATGAAACTACACAGTGAGAGCATTCCCTTATACTTTTCATACTATAACACTGCCCGATATACTCGAAAGTATGTGGACAAGCTATGATATACTTACGTACATGGAATGAGGTATCACACTCGGAATGTATCACAAACTGTTAGAGACAACTGCTATGTTTAATGATGTTGGAACATGTCTCTAGCCTAGACCTCTAAATGTTATGCATTAAGTTACAATGCTCCATTAGGTTAATTGAGATGAATTTTAGTTAATCTCATTTAAAAGTTTGCCTTTCATGTTTACCATGTGATGTTTCTGAAACTCCTAGAATGGAACTAAGATGGAAAACACTATTTTCATTTGATTAAAACAATGAAAACTGTAACTAAAAGGAATAGAGAAATCAAAATCTCTAAACAAAGAGCATAGAGCACATCTAATGCAACTTTTCCTATACCATTCCTACAAGCACACACAAACTTCTAAATGAATTATGCATGTTTTCCTTTTCATTCCATTAATGTTTATATGAGCATAAAGAAACTAAATGCACAAACGGTCAATCAACATTTTCTTTACAACATTTTCTTTTTGAAGGAAATGAAGACTTTATGACAATTCTTTTTTAGAAAAGTAAAGAATAATAAATGTAAGCTAACTTTGGGATTGATTTGACAATGATAAAGAAAACATAAAGAAATATTAAACAAACAAAGCTAAAGTGGCCATTGAAAAGAAATGCTAATTTGGAATTCAGGGACAGAGAAAAATTGACCATTCAGCATACAAGATGTGAAACAATTTGGAAAAAGTAAAGCAAGAAGATGGATTTTTGGCTTGACAGGGACCAGCGTAGCCCTGAGTGGGAGACAATGAATTGCATAGCACTATCTCTAGGCTAAAGCTACTCTACAGAGAACTGTGTCAAGAACAACAATGCATTGATGACAGAGAGCATTATCAACATACAGATAAGCACACATTTTTACCAAACAAGCTTCAAAATGATTGAATATAGGTAAATGAACTCAAGAAAAGTCTAGTGGTGCTGCTAAGACAAGGGATAACTACCAGGAATGGTTGTTCCCCAGTATGGTTGCCAATTTGTTATATGGAATTTATACCTACAGATAAGTATATCTTCCCTATGTGGGTAGTTACGCTTAGAAAAACTAAAGTAAATATGTTTAACCTTTTCCTACAATAAATAGATAAGATAAAAGAACCTGTTATCTCAAAACCAAACCCTGATAGGTTGCTGATCTGGTAGACTTTAAGTAACTCTTTCAAACCTACTTCAGGCTGAGGCTTAGCCTCCCCAACCTGAGAGGGCTCTCTCACAAGATTAAAGATTTGGATAATGAATAAGATGGCTAACTCTATGAAACAAAATGAACAAGTATAAGAGGTTGAAACACAATTAGAAAGTATCCATTGGGCTTATGGAGCTAGATATGCTTCAGTAGTGACAGTAAGGTTAGCTTTACATAGAAGTCAGGGCATTCAGAATCCAACATATGTAGAACACACCAAACACATAGAGGGCCAACACAGTTTACAAATGTATGAAGGAAATTAGAGCACTGTTAGTGATTTCTAAGTAATCACAAATTCATAACACTGTAGATAATAGGAAAAAGACAACATAAGACATTTAGAACATCGAATTCCTTCTGATTCCTGAGAAGCAAAGCCAATACTGTATTACTAAAAAACAAAGTCTTTACACAAAGCACAATATGAGAGCTTTTCTGAATAATTTTCCAACCCTTTGTACATCAGATGTTATGCTATATATAGATCTCTCTACATAACTAAGATTCCTCCTCCATCATGAGGGGAACTTGAATTCATCTTATTATGACACCTATTAACACTTTAAACTAACTATTAAATGCAACTAACTGCTAACTGGAAGTTCTAGAAACCTAAGACAATTAGGAGTATATCTCCTCATCATGTTGGTAATAGTATTTATTACAATCAAAACTCATTCTCTGACAAGTGGTCTCCTTCAGTTTAGCTTTGGTGGATGTTTGAAGCTCCTTGCTGGCCCTTAATATCTTATCTCTTTACTGCTGCTGGAAAGTAGGAAACTGCCCCTGTTTTTCTGCTTTTGGACTCCTCAAGGATATTCGAAACCAATTAACCATGGTGTTCTTCTTTGATTACACAAAAATGTATTGGAGTGCCATGTTCTTCATGTGCTATAGAACCTTCTCATATACTTGTGTGAAGACAAAACCTCTTCAAAGTTGTTTGAAATGTCATGGACAATACTAGCTGTGATCATTTGTATAAAAAAAGGCTTAGAGTTCCTCCGCTTGTTTTTCCCTTTCTGGATGCTTGCATATTGTAAATGATCCTTTTCTGAATTTCCTTTTCAAAAAATTTCCCTTTGGTCACTCAAAATTGGTCGACCGAGTTATGATATGCAGCTACAACAGTTTCGTAGTGCACTCCGAAACTGTTGTGCATTAGGCATCACCTACAACAGTTTCGTAGCACGCTATGAAACTGCTGTGTAATTTCAAAAACACATCTTAATGCCAAATTCGACTATCTTGAGCTTCTTTATATTGAAATTTCCTTTTCATCTGCCCTAAAGCTGTTCAAAATTGAATGCAGAGGCACCATTCTTCAAGGAAAACTTCAAAAAGGTAAATCATCAAAATTTAGGACTTAACCTCACTTGCTGTGTGCTTTTTCTTAGCTAAGGAAATCATTCCTGTTGGCTTAGTTGTATCTTCAAGTCCTCGATTTGCTTCTTCATAATTCTGATCCTAGCTCTCAGTCTCATATTAACCTTTTTGATGAATTTTGTTTCCTTTATTGTAGGGACTGACCACGTGTAGTATTGAGTATGACAGTCAACCAACTTAGGTATTTGAATTGTTTTGTCTTCCCACAGAGCCTCCATTTTGTTAAAATGAGCTTCCTTGATTGCATGTTTCCTTGAGGCTTTCTTCAGTTTAGAAATTTCAAGGTTTACTAATTTCAACTTCTTTTTTAACTCTTCAACACTATATTCCTCTTGAGGGATAATTGCCTTACCTTTATTCTTTTTATGTAGCTTAGATGATATTTTTGATGAAGTCAGGGGTCCTTCATGAGATTTTGCTATCTCCTCTATTTCACTTACTTCTGGCAGCATCTCTTGTAGCTATTTTGAATTCCTCATCATAGGTCTTCTTGGCTTAAAGACAAATTTAGCAACCTGATCATCAAACTTGAGATTTTTCAAGGCTTTGATCCTTTTGGTCTTGTCTTTACCTGATTCTATCAAATCTGCTCGAACCAAGGGGGATTCTTCAATATCAATAGCTTGTAGTAAGTCATTCAAACTTCCCTTTGAAATTGGGCTTTCCTCAGTAACCACTGTCTTTCCTTTTTCTTTAGCTAACTGGCTCCTGGTCATTCTTCTCTGGATTACTTCACCTGTAGATGATTCATGTACACCCTCCTTGATATGAGTTTTCTCTTTCTAGGACTATTGGGGTGTGTCTTGGATTATCAGTGTTCTGGTGTACCCCTTTACCTATTTCCTAGCCTTCAATTTTACAAATCTCCTAGATCTTGTTTCTGCACGATGACCAGTTGCTGCTGGAGAATTTTTCACAGCCTAAGGACTGAGGCCAGTTTTATTTTTGAAGCCAAACATAAACATGAACATGGACCAGACCTTGTCTACTCTCTGGAGCTCATGCAAAAATCAACTTGACTAAACCATGGTGAAACAATGAGGTCTCACAGGCTTCTTTCTTTAGCTGAACCTTGTCGCACATTTTTCCTAGGCTATGAAACAAGTAGAAAGGTAATTCAAGAGATATCTTTCCTGTGAAATGCAGAAGAAGCTTGAATTGATATGAATACACCTTATGATACCTCCCCTCACAGGTAAAGTACCTTTGTATGTAGGTAAGTAAATTGGCATATGAGTCCTTGACAAAATTCCTGGGCACAGACTTGTTTAAATCTGAATCAATGAACTCTGGCTTCAAAAATTCTTTGCAGGGGGTCATATCAAATTTGAAATTTTTAAACCATATTTCTTGTCCCCTTGGAATATCAGTGACTATAGATATAACTTCTAGCGAGATTGGAAATTCAAGCACCCCAACATTCGAATTAAGTCCTGTGAAATTCAAGGAAAATTCCTTGGTGACTTGCGCATGACCTCCTTGAAGGTTCTCGCAAAAATTCCAACAGTCAACCTGCTTGAATGTGCATTCAACTTCTCTATTCTTTAAGATAATGTCTAGACCTCCAGGTTCACTCCTCAAACACCTGCTTGACCTGTGCTCCGTTCTTTCTATAGACCCCTTCATGGAATTCCAACGGAATGAAAATTTGAATGACTGGCATTATCTTCAAACTTCGATCACTGCCTCGCTTGATATTCAAGCAATTCAAATTGAACGCTTGACAATTTACTCCTCATGCATGAACCAAAACATAAATCATGACTGTGAATACCTGGCTCTTCTTGAAACTTGTAACCTGAGCATACCAAGGCATATAATGACTCTAATGATGAGGATAAGTGGTTGGACATGATAATCAAAGTGTATAAGCTGACAAATGATGATGTAAACATAACGGATTCTGATAGATATGACAGCTGATCAAGATTTGCTATGTATCCTCACGAATCCCCGATTTCGTGGTGCAGCCAGTGTAAAATATGGGTTATGCGCTACGAAAACACTTAGTCTGTTTCGTAACACATAAGAACCATAAAACAAACTTGATACAGGGAACCTATGCAAGTTGTGGGACCAGTGATGAATGAGGACAGATTATTGACCTTTATTTAACCATACCACCAATACTCCTAAGACTTAGACACTACATTAAACACGGAAAAACTGAACTAGCCTTCATAATCAAACTGATGTGAACAATTTAGAAATTGCTTCTTAAGTGATAACTGAACCTACTTGTGATCCTTTGCTTCCTTTGATCTCCTTTGAGTTTCTCCCATCACTCCCGCTCAAACTGAATTCGATCAATTGGTACCTACCAACATAAATAAAAGACGACAACAATCAAAGCATTTGTCTATTTATTGTAAATAAATGGAATTGACATCATTTGAACATACATTCATCATAGATATAGACAAAAGTATTGGAAAAGGAACAAACAACTTTATCGATTGATAAAAGGAGAAGTTGCACCCAATGTGGTTCGATCTTGTGTCACTCATCTAGCTTGGTCCAATCCCTCATCACACCAATAGAAACATCAATCTAGCAGCATAACATTACTTTGACAATGATTTCAAGTCTCTAAACCAACAATATTTCTCTATAATATCCAAGCTCCTTAGCTCTATGATGGGAGGCCAATTTATAGATTAATGCAAGTAGTTTTGTCATTAATATGGCATTGAATGGTTTTCCTTAATTGGATGATTAGTTTCCATGTTCAAAGGGATGAGAAGATAGAGGATTAGATGATCCAAGGCTATCCTAAGTCGTGCTCACATTGATATGATAGAAGTTCCTTCTAGAATGATCTAGAAAGGAGGAATATACTCAGGATCCAATGAAAATTTTGAGGATTCTCACCCAGCATAGGCTTGAGTGGGCTTAGATTCTGTGCAGCGCAACCTTGAATGGGGATACCTACTCTACGGAGAACTTACCCGTTACCATGGGTGCATTGGTGACCCAAGGAAGCATTTCAGAAGGGTTTGAAGACATGAAACTCTTATCGATGAAAGAACTCAATGAGGTGGCATGTCTATGGCATATAGAAACTAAATTAGGGTTTGATAGACCCTGTTTACATTAATCTGATCATCGGGAGTGGTGTGCCTAAATAGACCTGTAACAATACTACAGGTCCAACCCTTTCCAAAATATGGAAAGGTCCACAATATCAAGGTGCTAACATTACAAAACCATCCCAGATTAAAGTACGTTTCTTAGGTTTAATTCATACATATACATGATCCCCTATGTGGAATTCTTAATATGTCCTCTTCTTATATGTGTAGGTTTTTTGTCTGCCTTGAGTAGGTTTTAATTTCTATAATACTCTTTTTGCCATTTTCTCCATTTTTGCTAACATGTTGAGTCTGAATATGAATTTATCTTTGGGACTGTTCCAATTAGTGGGTGTCCTACATTTTTTACCATCCAGTACCTCAAAAGGGCTCATTTTTAGGGAATCACTGTAGCTGTTATTATATACGAATTCAACTAAGTAGATATTTTCCTCCTACTTGGTTGGTTGTTGCATTACATATAGTTAACATATCTTCGAGTACTTGATTCACCTGTTCAATTTGACAATATGTTTGCAAGTGACAAGTAGTATTAGACTCAATATGAGTACATAGTCCAGTAAAGAGGTTCTTCCAAAATGCAAAAGTAAACTTCACATCCCTATCTAAGATTATTACTCTCAGTATGCCATGTAACCAAAATATTTATTTCATAAACATATTTGCAATTTTAATATTTTTTTTATGTGGACTTGGATGGGATGAAATGGGTTTCTTTGCTCAATTTATCAACTACTACCATGATATAATTATTCTGCTTCTAAGATTTGGGTAAGATGGTTATAAAATCTAATGTAATCATATCGCATTTCCACTTAGAAATGGGTAGTGGGTGAAGAAAATCAGTAGGGTGCTAGTGCTTAGCCTTGACTTGTTGACAGTCCACACATTAGCTAAATAATTAGCAATAACCCTTCTCATACTAGCCCAGAAGTAGTCTTTTTTTATTGCAGAAAATGATTTATGATATCTGGGATGGGAAGCATATGGGTTTCAGTGAAATTCATTGAATATAAATTTCTTATTCGTTAGTCGATTAGGAACATATATTCTCCCTCTAAATTTCAATAAATTATCACTATTTGTACCATATTCAGATTGTTTTTTAGAATTTCATGCATGTTTGGCTTCCTGCTATAAAAAGTTGTACTTTAAATCTCTTAGAGAAGCTTCTTTGATCTGTTAAGAAAAATTGATCTATATCTGGCTATAAGAAATCTCATATACACAATAAAATTTCCTTTTTTTTTTGCTTGAGCAAGAGTCGAACCTTCATAATCATTAAATCAGAAAATTATTTACATAGCGTACAACTACCCATGAGGAAACATGGGTCTCTAACCAGAACTACAATCAAGAGAAAAAGGATTGCATGTTAAGTGAAATACTTCCCATAACACTGCACCCCCCAAAAGGCACCTAATATCTAGACACCCCAACGAAACTTTGAAAATACCGGCAAACAGGAAAGTATGACTCCCGCCAAAACCATTTGGAACATCAAAAGGCGTGCTTGATCCTGACCGTTGTTTCCACCCAAATGATCAAACGGCAAAGAAAATATCGCACCTCCGAGACTTCCATCCTTTCAACTTGTGGCCCCACTAACCTGCCTGATAGATCACAGCCTTTGATTCATTTAGCCAGATCCTACGGCGAAGGAACATATCGCTCCCGACAAAATGGGTGCTTTTTAGCTTGCGATGAGGGTGGTAAATAAAACCACCCTAGTGCCACATATTGAACTGGGAGTGTGATCACTGCCAAAAAATAAAAACCGATTCCCGCCCGAGGAGCCTCCGATAATCCGGAAACTACTCTACAAGATGGAAGCCTCCCTTAGACGACATAAAAGGAATATAACAATCGCCATTTGACACTGTTACATCTCCCCTGTTGCAGTTGCCACTGTTGGTGATCCTGAGTGTCAAACCAATCCATCCTCTCCCGCCTCTGTTCTGGTGGTAGTGCTTCCAAGTAGCACTAGAAAAAACTCGAGAAGGGGAAAAAACACCTCACAATTCATCCACATTATTGGACAGAGCTTCCATGTTTCCGTTCCAATAAACAATCATATTTTCTTCAACTTGAATTTCACACTGGTCCATGAAACCATCCCGCGACTACCTATGCACACCTAACATCTCCCTGTACATAAAACATTCCACTCTCTGATTAGCCAGTAAATCAGCTAGCTTATTGGCCTGCCTTCGAATGTGATTGAAACTAATTGTGTGTATGATTCTAAGATGGAGTTGTATCCTTTGGAAGACCTAGATCAACCTCCAGTGATTTGAAACCTTCTCCGGCTCCGAGCCTTAGTTGATTTTTTTAACCGCATTGATAATTATTTCCGAGTCTGCTTCAATAATAACCTTATGTCGGTTTTCCTGAACTAGGAGATCTAAACACTACTCCATAGCCATGGCTTCAGCCATGTTGTTTGTAGCCCTGCCTAAATGCCCATGGAAGAAAGACAACATTTTTCCATTTTCATCCCTTAACACTCCTCCAAAGCCTGCATTACCCAAGTTTCCTTTAGAAGCCCCATCTATGTTGAACTTCAGAAAGCCCAAAGGGGGAGGATGCCATAATTCCTGGTTAGCTATCCTAACCAAAACTCTTATGTCTATGTTCTGAGCCAAAAGCCCCTGCATTCCTAACGGACCCAGAATCCTCAAATCCACCTCAAAGGGGGGAATGATAGGGGAAAACTGAAATATGGTGTCCACTGTCTCTATAAGTTATGTCAAAGTTTGTTTTAAAAGACAATGAAGGGATCTCTTCTCATTTTTGAAAATTCTCTGATTCCTTTCTTTCCAGACATTCCAAATAATGAATGTAGGTGTAAGAGCCTAGGAAAAACTTAACATCTAATTATCTGAATAATATTTTCTCCATCTGGTCAAGGTGTTGAAGATGCGCCCTCTGTCCCTATCACTCGTTTGGAAGATGTTGGCGAAATAATCCCATAAACCAGAGGTAAAGTTGCAATTATTGAGGAGATGTTCCATGGTTTCTTCTTATGCCTCATAGAGCTGACATCTAGAAGGCCCCAGCATACCCCTTTTCCTTAAGTTATCCCATGTCAGGATTCTCTTGTGATAGACAAGCCACATGAAGAGTTTAACCTTCATTCATCCTTGATGCCTCCAAAGATCCTGCCATACTCTATCCGGAGCCAGAGAGTCCAAATCTAGGAGTTTACGTTTAGCTTCCTTCAGATTAAAGGTACCTTTGTTATTGTTGCCCCACCTTAATTGGTCATTCCCTCCTATTACTAAGATCTTTCTTTGTTCCAGTATCCTTATAAGAGCCTCGGCTTTGGTTTTCAAGGGGTTATCCTCCTCATAAAACATTTTCCTCCACTTTCTCCATTTACTTGCATTATTGTTTTAGTCCTAAAAATCTTTGACTTATGATAGCCCCTTGTTATTGGTCTCTCTTTTCAGGTCCAAAAATTGCTCATTTAGCATAATTGGTTCTTGTTGCCAGTTATCTTCCCAAAAAAGTGCCAAGTCCCCCTCTCTGATTTCCCAGAAACTATATTTTTGAACTAGGCCTCCATTTTCCCAAGCCTTATTCCAGATGTATGAACCCTTTATATCACCTGACATCCTTATAATATTGTTATTGTCCCAAGTACTAGCATATTTCTCTATCCATATTCTAGCCCACTGAGCATTTGGTTCTTTTACCCATCTCCACCATAGCTTAGCTCCTAAAGCCCTGCATAGAACCTCTAGATCATCTAAACCCAAACCTCCATAAATCTTAGGTTTAAAAATCTTCTCCCATGCCACTAAGGCCCATTTCCTATTTTTCTCCCTTTTCCCTGAGAGAAAGTCTCTTTGTATGGTTCTGAATTGATGTAAGACTCCTTTTCGAACAGGGAGTGCTAAAAGCATAAAGACTGGGATTGATTGTAAAATTGCCTGAGTGAGCACTAACCTGCCAACTAAATTTAAAGATCTGAAGGTCCAATTTCTGATTTTATCCTGAATCCTTTTAATTATTGGTTCCCAAATATTTTTATGAAGTGGTTTAGGAGTTAGGGGGACTCCCAAATATTTTGAAGGAAGAGAATCTCTTTGATAACCTATAATTCTGGAGATGTTCCTTTGAATAGCAATATGAGTATTGAAGAAAAAGATTTTATATTTGAAAAGATTAACGTCCATACCTGTGGCTAGACCAAAATCATTTAGAAGTTGATTGTAAGCCAATGCTTCCTTCATTGTGGGGACCCCCTGCAGCATGGTATCATCTACAAATTACTGATGAGTCAAAGTCTGACCATTCTCACATAGTTGAAGACCCTTGATTTTGCCTTCGCCCCTCGCTTGCTTGATCAATCTACCAAGTCCTTCCATCATGAGAATAAATATAAAGGGAGAGAGTGGATCTCCTTGTCTAAGGCCTTTAGAGGGAATAAACATCTCAGAGGGAGAGCCATTTACTAAAATTGAAAAGCTGGAAGAGGTTACCATAGCCATAACCCATCTAACCCAATTATGATCAAACCTGAAAGCTATGAAAACCCTCCTAATATAGGTCCAGTTTACCTTATCGTAGGCTTTAGCTATGTTTAGCTGCATAATCATTCCCACCTTCTTGCTACAAGTCAATGAGTGCACTACTTCCTGTGCTTGAATGATGTTGTTGAGATTTTGTCTAGCTTCCACATAACCAGATTGCTCCCCAGAAACAAGGGTGGGGAGAAGAGGTTTGAGTCTGTTAGCTACAACCTTAGATATAATCTTGTAGACCACATTGCACAATGCTATGGGTTGAAACTTGTCTGGAGTCAGAGAATTATCTTGTTTAGGGATCAAAGAAATGAAGGAGGTATTGAGTGCCTTCACAATAGTTATGTTCCTTATGGTATCTTCTATCACATTCAGCATGTCTTGTTTTACAATATTCCATCATGCTTTGAGGAAGTCCACATTAAAACCATCAGGACCTGGTGCTTTACTGTTCTGCATTTCCTTCAGGGCTTCATTGATTTCTTCTTCCGTTACTGGCCGATTGAGGTTGAGATTGTCCTCTCTGGACACAAGTCTTGGTATATTTTTTGTAATGGCCTTTATGAAGGTCTCTCTGTTAGGAATAGTTTCCTGGGCAATCCCTCTAAATTATTTTACTAACACCACTTCAATTTCTTCCTGGGTACTGACGAGTTTCCCTTCCTTATCTTTGATCGAGGAGATTCTGTTATGAGCCCTATTAGCCAACGTTGACCTGTGCAAAAAATATGGTATTTCTTTCCCCTTCCTTTAACCAATGCACTCTGGATTTTTGTCTCCAGAAAATTTCCTCTTGTTTACATAAATTCTCCCACTCGTGCTAAAGAATGGTAGCTTCATCATTTCTTATTTTATAAAAGCCAACCTCAATAATGGATTGGTTGAGTATCTGCAATTTATTTTCAATAGTTTTTCTACTTTCAAAAATGTTTCCAAACTCACTCTTGTTCCACTCTTTGAGTTTGAGTTTTATGTGTTTTAGTCTTTTGTGAAGAATGAACATACTTGACCCCTAAATATGCAAATCCTCCAACCACCAACTAGCAATATTGTTGATGAAATTTGGATGTGACAGCCAGATGTTCTCAAATATGAAGGGTCTATTCCTGGGAGTGCCAATGCCCCTGATCTCTAATTGAATTGGCCAGTCATATGAACCTCCAAAGGGCAGAATCCTTGCTCCTATATCAAAATATTTGAGAATAAGGTCCTCTGATAAGATGAATCTGTCTAACTTAGAGGCCAATAAAGACCCTCCTCCTCTCCTATTGTTCCAAGTAAAGAGACCATTACTTGTTTCCATATCCACCAATTTTGCAGTGTCCAAAAAGGCTTGAAAAGCTAAGGCATCTCTGGTGAGAGCCCTGGCGCCCGCTTTTTTCTCCGATAGTGATTTGATCATGTTGAAGTCCCCCCCCAGAATACATGGAGTCCCAACATATCTTTCTCTGAGATCCATGAGAGAATCTAGGAATCTCAACTTGTCCTCCATTCTCTGAGGGCCGTAAACATTTGTTACTAGATAGGTCTCCCCAACTCCCTCTGGCTGTATCACCAAAGAAAGATAATTTCTGGAATCTTCTGCATCTAATATACTAATATTGAGGGGGTTCCAAAGAGTTAGAATACCTCCTGCTTTGTTTTTTGCCTTGACTTCTAGAAACTCAAAACGCTTGAGCCATTTATTATGAAGTTCTTTAATCTTTTGTATGGAACATTTAGTTTCCTAGATAAAAATGATATCCGGAGCTTCTTGTTTCATCCTGTTACTAAGTAAAATTTGTTTTCTTTTACTACCTAGACCCCGTATATTTCAAGAGGTGAACTTTATCATAAAAGATTAGTGAAAGAGTAACTGGTAAGGTCTTTCATCTTACCCAAGTCTATCATTAGCTTTCCAAATTCCATCAGCAATTCGTTCTGCTTTTTTCTGCCCCTCTTCTTGCCAGGGCCTCTAGGTGCTAAAATTGGTGTATTTTTTGAGGGCTTCACCCCTTCGTTGCCTTGTTTTGCCATGTTTCCTTGCCTTTCCTTCCCATCAGCCTGGGTCTTCCATAAGTACAACTGCTATACTCTAGAGAAATCTTCTTGAGGTAACTAATCTAACCTGTCCCTGGTTCCTTGTTTCAAGAACCCTTCCAAATCTAGGTGTTCTCTATCTAAAATCTCTCGTAGCTCCTCATCCTCCATTTCCATGTCACTTTGGGCCATCTCCTAGTCCATCTCCCATTCGACCTCGCTCATCATGGTCTCTTTCTGTATGTTATTGTGCTCTGGTTGGTCTTTGTTCTCCTTTGTCTCCTTATTTCCTGGATCTACTTCTAATCCCTGATCTTCTTTTATGATCTCTTCTTCTTCCTCAAGCACTTGAAACCGATTCTTCGAGACTTGAGACCCTTCAACTTGTTGATGTTTAAGACCTCTTTTGTCGCCTTTTCCTTTGTGGTTCACTTTTTGAAAACTCTCCGTATCTTTCTTGGTATAATCTCTGCTTATGTTCTCTATTTTACTGAGAGGTCACTCTCTAAACAGGTGTCCATGCTCATGACATCTACAGCATCTAAAAGGAATGTGTTCATAATCTACTATTTGCAACCATTCTTCATCCAAAAATTCCAAAATCAACTCATCTGGTAGGGCTCTAGAGAGATCCATTTCCACACAGATTCGTGTGAAGGATGTATACTTTCCTCTTTTGGTGGCATCTAAAGCCTTGACAAAACATCCCAGTTTATTTCCTATAGCTGTCAACGATTCTATTTGCTAGTAATCAAGAGGAAGGGAGTAAAGTCTTACCCAAATCGAAACTGAGGTGAAAGTCTCCCGCTCCGGGACAAAGTTCATCATCCACAACCTCATATAGAGGCCGACCGTTGCAAAGAAGTAGGGCCCTCCTTCAAACACTCTGTCTTTGTCCTCAATGTTAGTGAAAACCACTGTGAAGAATCCTTTTGACCCCAGATGTAGGTCAATTCTTCCTTTTGGTTTCCAATCATATTTAATCCATGTCTGTAAAGCTTTTTCAGTGGGCCATACTCCCATGAATTTACAAATAATGGCATATGTGCTCATGTGTTCCCTATGTGCCTACAATGCAGGATCATTCAAGACAACCCTAGGTGTGACCTCAGATTTCGGCTTGCATGGACCCATCTGGGCCGTGGTTTTTACTTCCTTTTCCTTATCATTTTCTTCATTATCTCTAGTGCTTTGATTCTCACTGTGTTTGTCTCGATCCTTCCCTTCTTCCCTACTTTCTCTCTCCTTTTCATTTCTTCTGACTTCCTCTAGTGGTCTCATACCATGGTTGTTCACCGCTTGATTGTAGGAGGGAGTGGAGCTCCCTCCTCCCCTACCGACCATGGAGAATTATGCCTACACAGATTCTGCCCTAGCTGTTCTTCGCTCTTCCTGTTCTTCGCGCCCACCCTAAGTTTTCAAAAGTGACATGAATCGCATTTATGGAAACATTTCCCACAATAAAATTTCCTACTTAGTGCATCAACCACACAATTTTCTTTACCTTTAAGATGATTAATGTAAAAATCAAATTTGCTTCAAAAGATACTCCACCTAACTTGGCATGCATTCAAATTAAGTTCTCTAAAAAAACGTGTTAAGCTCCTATGATCAGTCATTTGAAGGAACCTCTTTTCTAATAGGTAATGTCACCATACCTTTAGGGCGTGAACCACCGCGGTTAGTTCCAGGTCATAAGTACAATATCTTTTCTCCCGCTTCTTTAACTTACATGATTCATAAGCTATAATTATGAGTTCTTGCATCAAAGCTCCTCCAACTCCTTCTCGGCATGTGTTTGTGCAAAAAATAAACTATTTTGCTGGATCTGTAACTTTTAACACTAGGGCCATAGTCAACAAATATTTTAATTTCTCAAAACTGTGTTGGCACTCTATTGTCCATTTAGAGGCTCTTCTTTTCTTCTACAAATAAGTTATAGGGTGAACAATTGTAGAGAATCCTTCTATGAAATGGTGGTAATACCCAACTAAACCCATGAAGGACTAAATGTGTGCTACATTTTTAGGGATAGGTCATTCCATGATGCTTTTAATTTTCTCACGATCTACAAATATGCATTATGCTGAAATTATATGTCTCAAGTATTGCATTTGGTATTTATAAAAGTCACATTTGCTATACTTAGCGTATAGCTGAATTTCCCATAAGGTTTGTAGTACTATCTGCATATGTTCTTTATGCTCCTCCAAACTCCTTGAGTAAATTAGAATATAATCAGTAAAAATTAGAACAAATTTATCTAGGTAGGGATGGAAAATGCCATTCATCATACTCATAAATTTTGTTGGGGAATTAGTGAGCCCAAATGGAGAAACCACAAATTCGTAATTTCCGTAGTGAGTCCTAATTTTTGTTTTACAAATATCTTCCTCCTTTATCCTTATTTGATGATACCTTGACCACAAATCAATTTTAGAAAACAACATAGCACCCTTAACTTGATAGAATATATCATTAATTCTTGGAAACAGGTACCTTTTTTTATAGTTAACTTATTTAGTGGCCTATAATCGATACACAATATCAAAGTGCTATCCTTTTTCCTTACGAACAACATTGGGGCTCCATAAGGTGAAACACTTGGGCATATGTACCCTTTGTCAAGAAAATATTGCAACTATATCTTCAATTTTGTTAATTTAGGTATGCTCATATGGTAAGGAGAGTTTGACACTGGAGTTTCTCTTGGGAATAGTTTTATAGTAAAAGCAATATCCCTTTTAGGAGGAAACTCCAAAATTTCTTTTGGTAAAACCTCAATTTTTTTTGGATCACTCGTATATTTTCGAGGGTAGCTATCTTATCCTTAGAATTAGTATAGACCACCTGCTTTCATAAACTTGGTAGCCTTTCCATATGCACTTTCTTAATTTATTAGTTGTGATGGCTTGTAACATAATGACTCTTTTAATACCATAGATTTCTTGTCTAACACCCTCATTAGTAAGGAAATCTGATGGTTTTATCCCTATAGTTCACTAGATACCAATGCCTTTCTAACTATTCCATTTTGATTAATACATCATAAGATGCTAAAGGTAACATATTTAAAGTCACCTTAATATGTTGTCCCATTATTTCGACTGGACAGTTTTCCACTTTAGCAGTTAGTCTTTTTTTTAGCTCTTGTAGCTAGTTTCACTAGCTAGGGGTTTTTAAATTTGAGAATTTTCCAATGACCCAATTTACTAATTTTGGATTGATATAAATCAGGCTTGCACCTAGGTCTACTAAAATAGAAACATCATGGTCAACTATTTTACCTTCAAATTTTATGATCATGGGTTGATATTCAACTAGGTGATCTTCCAAAGTAGCATTGACCGTTGGTATATTTCTTGCTACTTCCCCAACTATATGGGCTTCTTGAACATAAGTGATCAGTTCTATTCGAGTGCGGTAATGAATTTTTTTATAATAGTGGGGTTTCCCACAACCCTAACACTATAAAGGGGGTTTCTTCAACTCGCTAGGCTTTGGCTTACTAGACATATCAACTTGTCTGTTTTTATTTTCCAATCTCAATTTTTCTTGATTCTTCCTTGGATGTTCATTCAGCTTTTTTCTGGGTGCATTCTTAATACCAACAACTTTTGTATTTTTAGCATTCTAGAAACCTTTATGTTCCTTTTTATTTCAGCAATTTCTGCCACATTCCCTTTTTTCTTCATTTGCTGGTGGCAAATTTGGGATTTTTGAATAGCTTCATCCATTGAATTCGAATTATCAAATTCTAATTTTTCCTTTATGAAATATCATAAGATATTGATGAAACACCGCAACTTGGCTTTCCCCTCATTAATATAGGGAACACATCTTAGTAGAGAAGTAAACTTGGTCATAAAATCATCCATGGACTGTTGTCCTAATTTCAAAGCATATAACTCTTTTTATTTTTCATCATAGAATCATTCTATTAAATACTTATCCTTAAAATGTTTTTGAAAATTGTCCCAAGTTACTTCTTGTTCATCAACTTCTCACACAATTTTGATTTCCTCCCACCAAAGGGTGGCTTTACCTTGCAACTGATAAATTGCCAACTTGGCTTCTAGGTTGTCATCATATTCGTAAATTTGAAAATATTTGTTCATGTTAATTAACTAAGCTTCAACAACCTCCTCTGCCTCTCCATCAAATGTTGGAGGTTTTATTTTCTTGAACTCTCCTTGCAATTCAAAATTTTCCCTTTTGACCCCCTTTCGACTAGAATCTTTTTCAAACTCTTCCTCATGGTCAATTTGAACTCCCTTGACCTCTAGGTTGTCCTCCCTCTTTCGATGCGTCTCAACTCTATTTCCATCATATAGGCTGGGATTTAAATTTCTTTTATTTTGTTAGTCTAAGAGGATTTCCATTATTCTCTCCTGGTTCAACGTCAACCTTTCATTATCAACTCTTAAATTTTTCATCTCAGCTTGTAGGTATTGAACTATTTCCAACAACATAGCATTTATGTTGTGAATTTCTCCTTCAAGATAAACCCAGATATCCATATTAGCTTCTATAAGATGCACCGATCTAGATCCTATTGATGGTATCCCCAGTAGAGTTGTTCCAGTTCCTCTTCTCATGTTTCTTTTGTTTCCTCTCTGTGTTAATACATTTGTAATTTCATAGTTACCCAAATATGACATAATATTGCAACTAAAGGCTCTAATACCACTTGTAACATTTATCCAAAACAATTCATAGTGAAGTAATAATTACTCGTTAAAAAAAAATAAAAAATTACTATGTATATATTTTAATTAATTAGGCCTTTGTGTGTTAACTCAACAATTTTGTGTAATTTTATGTATGCATTAGTATTTTATCCATTTCATAACATGGCAGATTCTCATTTTTTAAATCAACTTCCGTTAACATAACACTATGCCTAATTGAATTATTTTAATGGTCATTTTCCCTCTTTGTGGGTAGTTGGTTTTAAAGGTTGCCGAGAGATATTTTGATGTGGCTTACATTTATTATATATATATATATATATATATATATTATTATGATCCTGTTGTTACGGTGAATTAAGCACACACAGATCGTGGCATTTGGGAATTAATCCTAAGCCATACCTTGGACTTTTATCGATTTCCACTTGTCAAAAGATTAGACAACTACCAATAAATGTCTGCATGATTGATCTCAAGATGAAAGATCCAATGGGTTAGGTTCTATGGGAGGGAGTTAGGGTGACAAATTCTCATTCTAATCGACGACTTTTGGTCATTTTCTCACTTGCCTATTCTGATAAGAGGCTCTAAAATTCATTTGAAACCTTACATACGTCGAAGGTTGAATGCATCCAATATTATGTACTTGGACTAGGTAAACCCCTTAAGAAATTATGTAGCATTATCTTCCTTTTAACTGTTAAGGTTTCTGTCTTTTCCTGCATTTTTTTTGTTTCTTTTGGTACTATATATATTTTTACGTGATTTCTTCCCTATTATGGAGGTTCCTCGTGTCTTATCTAAGCTCGAAACCTACGACGTCAATGCTATAGTTGGGTGCATTCCCAAAGGCCAGACCTTGCTGGTTGGAATCCCACTTAACAATTACTAGTTTCATATTTTCCTGGTGAACATTGGTTCTCTACAGAGTGTTAGGAATGCTTCATCTACGAGTTCTGCCAAGGCCCATTTATCAGGTAACCCCTTCCTTCTTCATGTTAGTTATTTTTTTATTTCTTTGGTATCTTCTCTTACTGGCTGTTGGGTCTTTTCTTCTGGCTATATTTATTTTGAATACAAGTGACTTCCTTACTAGCTCGGTCCCATATTTGAAGTGTAGTTGTGAACATTTTCTCCATTATGTGACCAGGTGCTCATTTTCTTTTTCGAGGTTCGACCAGAATCTTAATAAGGTTTTAAACTAATGTTTTATTTGTTGTAAGGCTATATTCCTTCATGAGCGAAGTTTTAATTTTTTCCTTTAGGGCCACTCATATTTAGGATTTTAGTTTATGTAACCATCCTCAACGGTTTTCTCCTTAAACTCTTTGATCTTAACTGTTGGCACATTGTTGGTTTTAATATTAGAGTAACAACATTCTATGGATTTTTTTTTGGGTACAAGAAGGGATAAGACCCTCGCTTCTGAATATATGAGTAACTATATTTTTCTTTACGGTATCTCTTTTAAACACTGTAACTGAATTTACAGTAGTCTTTTTTAATTATATTAAGGAAGGTATTTTGATATTTACTTCCAGTTATAACTGCTCATTTATGATATTTATTTTAACATTAAATTTTCCCATGTTCTAGAGAAGCTTAATTCTATTTTTCATGGCTTATGTATCATAAAAGTAAAGTTTTGTCTTGGCCATTTTAAGTTTTAGAGAGATAATGAATGGATGGTTCAAATGCTTCTTCGTGTCATATTCTTATGGGTTTTCTCTGTTATAATTTTTCTTTCAATCCCGTTACAACAAAACAATACACTTAATCACAGTTGTTCAGAAAGGGGTTTAGATAATATTCTTTATGTACTTACTATTTTTATTTATTATCAATCCTATTATCAATCCCGGGTTAAGGAAGAACGTGGCTCACACAAAATATTCTCAACCCATGGTATTTTTTTATTTATTATGATAAAGTTCGGGAATGCTCTGGCCAACAGACTCCTGTATATCAGCCAGAGCTAACTCGCACTGAGTTTTTATTTTCATAATTTAAAGTACCCTGATATTCCCAACTCGGTTATTATAATCCCCTGAATATACATAACCTCTCTCTATTTTAATTTATTTTCCATACCACCCTATTTCCCTTTACCCGAATTTCACCCACTGGATTTAATATTTCTTCTCTAGGCTATATTCAACTTATGAAACCCTTATCTAAGGAATCAAAACATCCCATTGAAAAACGTCTCTTACTAAGTATTCCTCAAAGAAGGAAATATCTAACAATAGTATTTTCATTTTTTTTCATAGCCAACATCACACAATATACAACATTCTAATGGTACCTTTTTTTTACTAACATATACATATTTTATAGAAAATATTAAATTGAGAGTAATGAAATGCTCTTATATGAATATATTTGAAAACAATAAAGTAACTCAATTCCAGAAAAGACCTCTCCACCTTTCCAACAAGAATGGCGATTATGTCTAGTTTTTCTTGATCTTCTCAGTTTCCAAAACTCTAGTTTCCCCTGATCTTCTCAATTTCCAGAACAAATAGTTAACAATAACCCTATCAGGTTAGTTCACATGCATCAAGACCTCCCTCTTCGAGGCTACAACTTTTAGAACTTTGTCTAACTTGGAGGTTTCCATTGGCTCTAGTCTAGGTCATGAAAATCCTCCTTGGGCAATGTCCTTCTCACCCTCCTAGCGTCTTGTTTAGGTTTGCAAAATTCTTTCTTTTTCAAGGTGGTTCTTCTACCCTCTGGTTTCAAACCCCTTGTTTTTCCACTGAGATCTTTTATCTATAGGGAAATGAGAGAGAATAACAACCTCCAACTACCCAAAAGTTGAGAATTTGTATTTGGGTCTTTCTATGAGTTTCGAAGTCTCAAGAAAATCTTTATTAACAAAATGATCAAAATAAACATTTTAACATTTAAAGTTTCACTAAGATTTTTCCTCTAAGATTTTAGACACTACAGTAAAAGTAAATGACATTAAATGAGACAGGGGGAGATGTGTAGATGTAAGAAAATGTGTATGTCAACATTTTTTAAATATTTTATTTTAATTTAATTTTATAACTTTTTTCAAATTTAGTGACACACCACAACCCACATGACCACAATGTACAAGATTTGAATGAAAACCATACATTATTTTTAAGAGGATTTCATACTTATCATTAGTCAATGATGTCAAAAATTAAGAATATGGATATGACATATAGAGGAAACAAAGGATTTGAAAAGAATCTCGCCAAATAGGAGTCTAAGAAGACCATTTTTTTTCTTTTTTTGTAATTGTTAAAGGGTTAGATTGTATATATATAGTAGATTAATATATATATATATAGATATACAAATCATTCATTAAGATGAACTCTATAGTGCACTATGATAGAGGATATTCTATGTCCTATCCATGAATTTTGACTAGTTCAAATTAAAAAAAATAAAAATGAAAACAAGCAATGAAATGATGACCAATCAAAAAACATTTTGAACATCAACCAAATTGCATAAAAAAACATAAAATATAAAAACATAAAATTAATAATATATTTATAGTTTTAATTAATAATTAAACAAGTCTAGATCCCTCTTAATTTTTGCTGAGAGGCACTCTAAAAAATAAAATCAATAATGTGAAAACATTTTTACTTAGTCAAACGAAAATAAAGAAAAATGAAATAAAAATGCTAAGGTAAAAATAACTTCAATTAAATCATAGATCCATCTTGACTCTAAATCTACAAAGAGTGGTCAAATCACTTTTCACTTTATGTAGAAATTCTGCAAATTCTCTACAAATCTCGCTCTGAGGCCTATGTAGAAAATATGACTATAGATTAACCTGATAATGCAATATATGAAAGAAAAATACTATAACCTACTTCTACTATAAATTTTCTCTGCAGAATCTTAAATATTTAGCAAGATCGAGCTAAACACATATAACCAGAAAAAGAAGAATCAATGCACATGAGACACATGAAAATACTTTGGGGAAAGCCTCAGCTAAAAACCCCACTATCTGCATTATAATACAAGGTGGAAATACATAGCAATTACACAAAGCCTTAGCTCGCATAGCTAGCCAGATCTCAGTACAATCCTCATAGATGCTCACTGACAATCTTGGCTTCTCACAAGCCTTCTCCTTTGCCCTCCAAGCTCCTATTTCCTTCCGCTGTTCCTAGTGGATGATTCTCACCTCACCAAGTGGAACACTGCTCTTACACATTGTAAAACTGCACAATCCTCAAGGAACCTTCCCCTGACTGAATGCATGCGTTTCCTTTATAGGAAAACACATACAACTGATAGTACATTGTCCTTGACATTTAACTGAACTGGGTCTTTTTCATAATAGACATGCATGAGTTTTTGATGAGGGAATCTTCAGTTATCTGGAGTACACTAGTTGAGTGCATGCATGCATCAATTGACTAATAACTCACAATTAGTTCCTGAAATAGTTTGGAACTAATTTAATTGGACTTAAACCAGTAAATTGAGTTAACTAATTACAACTCAAACATAACTCAATCTTATCTCTTTAATTAAGGGATAATTTCCTTAATTTAGGGGTTAACTATTGCATGACTACAGAAAGACCTCTAACTTCAATTTATCCAACTAATTAATCCATAATGAACTAATTAATTATTTCCAAGCAGCTAGTGAGACTAAATTTTCTTTTAATTCACAATTTTATTTCAAGGACAAATTAAAATTGGAATTTCTAGATTCTATTTTTATCATTTCTTGTTGCTATTTTCAGCACTCCCTCTCAACAAGAAAAGAATTCAACTCGATCTTGATTGTGAACCTTTGGAATATTATACATGCAACACTTCTCTCTAGTGTTGTTGCTCCAGCAACTCCAGAAACAAAAGAAATATCCAACATGAATCAGTCTGTTGCATCTCTCATCAAAGTCTCTGACTGCTATTGCCTCTGTCAACTGAAAACTTTGTGCTTATGCTGACTCTACCTTTCTGCACTGTTGTCAATCCTTCTCTATGCTCTTCAGTATCTGACTTCTCTAGCCTCTGCCACTTTGATCTCTGACTGCATCAATCCACTACCTCCTCCCGCTACTATGTACTTTGGGATCCCATAGCAAGGTACAATCCATGATATAAGACCGCTCAATGGACCCAGCCCAATTTTAGCCTTCTTGGGACTATCACTTCACATCACCCCACCTCACACCTGGAGGTATGGCTGCATGTGATCCCTCTGCCCACTTGGATCGAAATTCCCCCTTAATGGAGGTATCTGCATGAGTGGATCTATTCACTTGGTGTCCTCTCTGCTTCTCCAATTGTGGCTCCTCCACAATTGGCTAAGACTTCATTTGGGCTGCATGTTGAGAGGTAATTTACTCTCCTTCTTAACCACCAAGTCTCTAACATTTTCCTTGCTCCTCAAGGCTTTGCATGCATCTTGAACCTTAAGAGAATATAGGTTCTTAACTCGTGAACTGATCTGTTTCACTTGTCTCATGGTGATGTGTCTAAGGAACACCTTTCGTTTACTAAAGACAACATCGTAGCCTTTCTCCTGCAACATTGCAATCGATACCAAGTTCTTCTTCAGTCCTGACACATACTTCACATCTGTCAAGGTGATAGGAGCTCCATGCTCCCTCTAAAAAGCAACTGTGCCCACTCCTGAAACACTATACCTTTCGTCGTCACCCATCTCTATGTGCATCTTGAGGTCTTTCTCCTCCAAGGCATTGAATAAACTTTTATCGCAGGTCATGTGGAATGAGGCTCCAATGTCAAGATACCAGACACAACCCATCATCGATGACACCATGCATGTGATGAGAGTAATGTCCATTTCGAACTGAGACGCTAGTTCCTCACCTTCCTCACCTTTAGAGGATCCCTTCTTAGACTTCTTCGATGGGCAATTAGTCACATAATGCCACATCTCAATTGAAGTATGATATGAATTCAATTTGCACCTACAACCTTGAACTTCAAAATTCGAATTCTTTTCTCAGGATACTGTTCATAACTTTGATAAACTTTGCTCCGATAAACTTGGCTCTGATACCATGTAGAAATTCTACAAATCTCGCTTTGAGACCTATGTAGAAAATCTGACTGTAGATTAACTCGATAATGCAATATATGAAATAAAAACACTATAACCTACTTCTACTATCAATTTTCTTTGTGGAAGCTTAAATATTTAGCAAGATCGAGCTGAACAGATATAACTAGAAGAAGAATAATTAATGCACACGAGACACATTAGAATACTTTGGGGAAAGCCTTAGCTAGAAACCCCACTATCTGTATTATCATACAAGGTGGAAATACATAGGAATTATACAAAGCCTTAGTTGTCACAGCTAGCCAGCTCTCTGTACAATCCTCACAGATGCTCACGGGAAATCTTGGCTTCTCACAAGCCTTCTCCTCTGCCATCCAAGCTTCTATCTCCTTATGTTGTTCCTAGTGGATGATTCTCACCTCACCAAGTGGAACACTACTCTTACACACTGTGAAACTGTGCAATCCTCAAGGAACCTTCCCTTGACTGCATGCATGAGTTTCCTTTATAGGAAAACACATGCAACTAATAGTACACTTTCCTGGACATTCAGCTCAACTGGGTCTTTCTTAGAATAGACATGCATGAGTTTCTGATGAGGAAATCTTCAGTTATCTGGAGTACACAATTTGAGTGCATGCATGCATCAACTGACTATTAACTCACAATTAGCTCCTCAAACAATTTGAAACTAATTTAACTAGACTTAACTCAGTAAACTGAGTTAACTAATTACAACTCAAATATAACTCAATCCTATCTCTTTAATTAAGGGATAATATCCTTAATTTAAGGGATAATTGTTGCATGACTGCAGAAAGAATTCTAACTTGAATTTCTCCAACTAATAATCCATAATGAATTAATTAATTATTTCCAAGCAACTGGTGAGACTAAATTCAATTTTAATCCACAATTTTAATTCAGGGACAAATTAAAATTGGAATTTTTGGATTCTATTTTTATCTTTTCTTGTTGTTATTTTCAATACTTTAAATGAGGTTTGCATCTCAAGGAATGTGATCCCTCTCGTTTGGTAGATACAAAGTTACACTGTATCTAGGTTGGCTCTATGAATGTTAAGTAATGTTGATGTGTATTTAAAAATATATTAATAAAAAATTATTTTAATATGAACAGTGTTGCCCCCTGCCCCCACCCCCACCCCAACATATATATAGCAATTGAAAAAAATAAATTCTCATGGTTAAAATGTTTTAAAAAAAATCAGGTAATCTCATTATTTTGGCCTGGGTATTTTGATTTTAGTAAATTTTGTTTAAAATCTAGAAAATATTTGCTTGAATTACAATTTTGAGTGGTGTAGTCCATACAATTCAATTTCACAAAGGTATTGTATCTCTTTATGCATTAAATAATCTGTTTTAAACAATGAAAAATTACACATGATTCATTTTAAAAGGGGATTAAATCTCTTGATCTGCAAACCACAAACCTTTTTTGAGGTTTTGCACTCTATATTTACATCATGTCAAATATATCACCCGATCAGGGAAGGGAATTGAACCAGTGAATTCAAATCAAGGAGTGTCTTAACAGAGCATATGATCACCATCTATTATCAGCCCATGGACAATTAATGACACCTTTTTAATTAATTTATTTCAAATTAATTAATTCAAGAAAATCGTATATCAACATGTGTCACATTGGACATGTGCTATTGGTAAGCCATGCTATTGGTCCATGGTATTGTAACAAAGGCTATTATAAGTATATAATTTCCACAACAAAGTGGGGGTGAATCTATTTGTTTAAGAATATTGTTACATATTTTTTTTAAATGTATATATGATTAACTCATACATTAATTATTCAAGTTGTGTTTAGTGTGACTTTTCAGAAGCTTTTCTGATGAATTTTTCCAATCTAGTTTCTTTAAAATTTGGTAAGAAATCATTGAAATCACAAGATTGATGGGTAGCCCCTGCACAATAGAAGTTCCCTAGCGGTTTTTCCTAGTGTTGGATCCATATGTATAGTCAAAAAACTAGTTTAAATAACACAAATCAAGATTTCACCTCAATTTTTTCATCGGATTCCGGCACCGGAAACTCCAAAAAGTCACACTAAAGGCAACTCAATTATTTTTATAATTATTAATAACAATAATAATAATTAAATTTATAACTTAGTTATTTTTTATGATTTCTTTTAATGTGGGAAATTTGAGATGTATCATGAAGTGTTTTAATGCTGATTACTCATTGATGTCTATTAGATTTTACCAACCATTTAATTTATATTCTTGTGTAGTTATATTTTAGTTACTATATAAATGAGATTCATAATTGATTAGAATCTCACTTTTCATGTGACATGCATAGAATTCAATTTCTACTCTGTGGAACTCAATATCCTTAAAATCTTATTTCAAAAAACTACTTACTCTATATGTAAAATAGGTGATGCAATATTACTAAACAAAATACTAGAAAAAAATTCTCACCTCAAATAACAATTTCTTCCTATCAATATTTCAACATGCTATAGTTATAGATAAAGACCAACTACTTTTGAAAATTACATATTCTTTTGCAACATTTATTTATTGCTTCAATTAATTAATGAAATTAATATCCAACTATCATGACCCTATGAAGACCTGCACAAATTATGGAACATCATGGAACTTTGGGTGTGCTGCACCAACATCATTCCTCTTAACAAGGTGCCCACTTTGCTCATACACGACTTGGACTCTACTTAACAAAATTTTATACGTAAACTATTTTTACTCAATTGCATCTTTCAACACAAATATTTAAGAGACACTATCATAAATGGATGATCCAAAACAAGCCTAACATCTAGTATCTTATTTTATAAGATATGCTAAAATGTATTTTACAGTACTTTACCCAACTTTACCTTTACCTTATAACGAATGGCCACAAAGCCAACATGTTCAATAGAAAATTTCACTACACCTAGATAAAATGGCCTCTTGGTTCATACGATACATAAGAACTTGTGGCACACACTCTCTCCTTACTAAGAGGAGCATGTCATAAACATGCAATAGACTTCACCTAGTTTCATGAAAACCTCCTCTCGTTCAATACTTTAGTGCATTTCCTTTTTTGTGCCTTGCTACTCAACAATGTGTTTCTTGGTGTATTGATTGATTGTGTGCCAGTGGATATATATATATATATATATATATATATATATAATATATATATATATATATATATATATATAATATATATATATATACTCCATCACATGTCCAACTAACAACTACAACCATTCATATGATCACGGAGCAACTATTCACATGTCACACCATTTCATTCCACATGTTTTTCCAACCTCCTTACTTGTTTGTGCCCTTTGTCTATGCATTGAGATGGCTTATGAACTCATTTGTGCTAGTTTGTTTCTTTCTCAACTAAACCTCCTCCTTATGTTGACCCATATGATGGAAATCTCATTTCTGCACTTTTTCACAAGGTGCCATGTTCTGCAACTCATGACACTTTTTTTGTTTGGTCACATGGATGTGTAACGCTCACCCAATTAGCCAACCTCATACAATTTTGTGCAACTTAACTCACCCAACTAACTTTTTGTAGTGTTTTCTTCTCAATGATGTACGAAAAGAATCCACTTAATATTGTGGATGAAAAAAAATCTCAACAATATAAATGGTATCTAAACATTGTAGATCTGCAGCTATTGATAGAAACAAAACTTGCCAAAATTCTAATCTATCCTATGATCATAGTTAAACAGCAAAAGAAAGAGTAATAACCCCAATTATCCAATGGAAACTAGACATGTAGAGAATAATTTAATAATAACACCTATGAAGAGAACAGATAAATATCACCAATCCCCCTCTGTGGAATGGGTTCTTGTCTATCCTCAAATGTCTTCAGCTTATGTGGAGTCTCTCTACTCTATAATGCATAAACCCAACAAAAATATGGTGTGCAAGAATGAAAATAATCAAAAGTGGATAATGAATGGAAAACACTTCTATTTATAACAAAATATTAAGTTATCCTTGAATAATGAGCATTAAAAAAATATTATTGATCCCATTCTTGGAATAACCATTTGGAATATTTTATTATATTTGTTTAGGAGGGAAAAAATATTTAAACTTTTATTTAGAAATAACAAATAAATAAATGATTTATTTATCATCTCAATGAATTAGCTAAGGAATAATAAACAAATAAGGGTTTATCTAATTATTCATCAGGGATCTAGTGAAATTTAACAAAGAGTAATAATTAATTACTCTTAGTGAAAAATAAGATAAGTAATGATTTATCTCTTTATTTTTCATGATTAGGTCAAATTTGACAAGGAATAATAATAAAACAGTGGTTAAATTAATTATTACTAGAAAAAAATCATATAAATAATGATTTATTTAATCATTCTTCATGGGTTTAACTACAAATTATTTATTAAAGGTGGTTTATTAGGTAATTTCTCCCAGTGAAAGCAATTTTACTAGGGTAAAATTGGCTTTACATGGTATACTCTAATCCATCTAGTAAATTAGGTTAGATGATCATTTTTTTGGTGATAACATATTGCCCCCCAACGTACGAGTGTTAGGAGCAAAACGTATGACCGAAGTACATTGTAAAGACACAATCACTTAGACAACACATGGGAGCCAAGGAGAGAGAGAGAGAGAGAGAGAGAGAGAGAGAGAGAGAGAGAGACCAATGAAGCTGAATTCAAGAGAGGATAGGGACAGAGGGGTTGAGACTAATGCAAGTCTCCTATTATGTTGTGGTACTAGACCTCAATGGGGTGGGGGAGGCATACCCATACCTGCCGAGATAATAATGGTTCGCTCAGAAATATAAAATTGAGCAATGAAGTACATGCTGAATGGTACATGACATGCTGGCATAACAGAGAAAGTAAATAATACGATAGATCCCATATACATAATGCATTTGGTAAAAACATGAGCCAAGACTGAATACGATAATATCTAAGTAGATTATATACAAAGCCCCTTCCCTCAAAAAATGGGTGGGAGGGAGGGTAGAACAACCGAAGAAGCCCTATTGAACAAGGATGGGCTCTACAAAACTGAGTGGATCATCTGGAGGAGACGTGCATGCTATGAACACTACGATCGGTAGGAACTGAAACCATAAACTCTGTGGAACTACATCTGAGGCTCTAGCATGATAGGTATGCATCTGGGCATGTGGGCGGCTACCTGAAGGGCCACCCCCTCATGAGGTCTTAAACACCTCACACATGCATAGGAATCACTGATACAATTTGTTGCATCACTAGACAATCAAGTGTATGGATCACAGACATGAAATGGCCAATTCAAAGGGAAATAGTGAGACCCTCTGCTCAACCCAAGGCACCAAAGAAGAATGGAAGTTGGAACCGAGATACACCACCCTCTAGGTTGTTCTTCTCGAATAAATGACTTGATGTCAACATAATAGGGCCTGTGATAGATGAGGAAACAAGGATCCTCAACTAATGCACGAGGTAAAATAGTAATATGACTGATGGATTGACACCAAGGATAATGGGAATATTGGAATAAGGGACAAACAAACTACTTCTCTTATCAGAGCATAAAGTGCAAGGTTGACCTGGCAATGACCAACTCAACTTCAGAGGGGATGGGGAGAGTATGAATGGAGGCAAAAATGGGCAACAAAGGATGAAGGGTATGCAAATGTGGATGGAATACTATAAAATGATAGGATGGGACATGAATTAGACTCCAAGAATGTCAGGGTGACTCATTGTGGATGCTCTGAACAAGGGTGACTCAATGACGCTACCACAAAAACAAAGCCCGGTGGGGACCATGAAAACATGACTAAATGATGATTACTCATGATGAAAATAGACATATGGTATGACAACTATTAAGAGGAGATGGACCTCAAAGTACAAGTGTCTCTTTATGAAAAAATTCGACTTTGAGAGACCACGAAGCGACCTTCTGGGAAAAATCGTTTCTAGGTGAAGTGTCAAATAATCGAAAAAAGAGGAAGACCCATTGTAGAGCTCGGTAAGATATTTCCAATGGTATTGGTGGTTCGTCAAACTGAGCTATGTTCTAGTCGTAATGGGCGATAGGAAAATTGGGGATTTTACTATAAAAGGATGTTTTCCCTCCAATTTGGATTCATTTGCTCAGTGAGCTGTCTTGAATTTGGAGAGGAGAAAAAGGCCCTAAATATTCTAGAGATCATAGCAGACAAAACGACCATTAGAATTAGGATTTGTGACTTTGCCTTACTTATCTCTTCAATTTCAATTGTTTATTTCCTAATTTTTGGACCCTCCAACTCCCTAAGATACCCCTGCTCTTGCTCATGGTTGCATCACACTTTTGGGGCCCAGAAGTGTGATATGGCTCATAAGAAATAGCTAGAAACTGTGAGATCACACTTTCTGGCTGAAAACTACGATTTGTGGTTGGAGAAATAGTTGGTCTACTAGCTTGGTGAGGGTTGCAGGTTGATCAGTGTAGCTGGTTACTTTATTTTCTGAATTGACAAGACATGTGGTGTTTTGGAGATATGGCAAAGCTGAAAATAAACTAACATGAATGATACTTGGATACTCTTTGATCTGAGATCGAGGGGGATTAGGTTGTTTGAGGGGAATTGGCTCATTAGGGCATTCTCAAGTTGGTATAGAACCCACTGATGAGGGTAGGTGAGCCCTTGTTATCGAGAATTGTGAGATATTAGGATCTAGAATAGGAGATCTTTGTCATATAGGGGCACAAGATCAAGCTCACATTATAGGATATTACCTTTTTGACCAGACTACCTCCCCTTAGAGTGTTGGGGGATATTCATCCAGTGCTATCTCATGGGAGGAACATTACTGAGTTCGTGGAGTGCCATTATCGACGGGGTGTTTGTGTCAAGGGCACGACTATCCTGCTAGTTGATATATAGAGGCTACAGACACAGGTTGTTGCCAAAACTATGCTATGGGTATTGGGAAGCCAGGCATTCCACCACATCATTGGAGGGAAAATGATGTTAGTTGGCTATTTTGGCTCGGACCTACTATGGGTGTGCCTAGATGATGTTGTCGTTGGTGAAATGACAATTGAGTCTTTGTAAGAGGCAGGTGAATCATGATTGTGCTTTTGGTATAGTACTCTGTGTGTTCTTCTTTGAGAAAATACCCGCTATCTGTCCTCATGTAAAGATCTGAGATGGGGGCCCAAAGGAGCCCAGGATGCGTTGATGGGGATAGCTACTCTGGAGAGGAGGAGTAGGGGGAGTTAGGCGGGTGTTCTAATGCAAGTTTTTCACACACTCGGATCAGATTCCCATTTAAATTGACAATTACCCTTATAACAGGATGAACTATCAGGGGGATCCTGACTTGCCACTTCCACCCGGGCGAGCATGGGGACCAGACGTAAGTGTTAAGTTTCTATGTTTTATGGTGCATTTTATATTTCTATCACATGTATATGATACTAAGTGTGAAATATGTTGTTTGAAAACGTAGCACTAGTGAAGCCGACATGATATGCAGGCTGAGCCACAACGCCTAGAGTTGTAGATCGGGGGACATCATCATCACAACAAGGTCCAGAGGATACTACACTACTTGTTGATTTTCATTGTAGGTTTGATGTACTTTTGACCGGGGTTTTAGAGAGCGAATGAAATGACTCAGAGGAATGATAAACAGATGAGTGCAACAGTCTTCCCTCACAGTGGAGTGGTATCGTGTGGCGCGTGGCAATGGAAGGTTAGGTAATACGTGATCTACGTGCAGGTGGAGTAGAGCCTTTGGCGCGAGATATACCAGACAATGACTAGATGTAGGGTGATTTAGGTTTACCCCTACTTACACCCACAATACACATAAAAATTGCATAGATACATTGTCCTGGGAATTTAACTCACAAAGGAGTCAAATCTTCAACCATCAAATGGTTAAGGCCTCTTTATCCATTCCTTTATATTAGAACTCAATCACCCCGCATAAACCTCCTATCAGAATTTTATCAATCCTCGAGCCTTTTTATAAGACTATGATTAAAGCCTTTCATTAATCCTCCCTATAGAAACATTTAAACCTTCATAACCTTCATTATCCCTTTAATGCTCGCATATATGTAAGCTTCCCCTTTAATGCATTGGTTACATATGTTTTATCACATGAAATACTTTATCGACACTCTTTTCCTTTATACACGTTTTACAAAGGAAAACCACACAAACATACCCTTTTCTGCCTTTGTACAGCTTGTGCACATTTCCCGAGGCTACCTCTATTGCAATCGCTATCGGCTCTTCCGTGGGTCATACATACATGTATGCCTCACCACTTCTTCGACTCTAATATGTGACTATCAGAATAATTAACATATGTTCTAGCCTTAAAAGGCTCTGCACAACACTTTCACGAATACAAAGTAAAACCCCGCCTGAACCCTTTGTTCGTACTTCAAAAGCAATTCACTTAGATATATATATCCGTCGGGTCTTCTCTTCACTCTGACCCTTTTCGCAGTTCTGATCTCTAAACCATCTGATTGCCGATCAACACTTTATCACTATCAGCACATTGACATTACAATAACTGCTAACCTTAACTCCTTTGATTGCGAATTAGCGATCAAATCGTGACCGTCGATTTGGTTTGCGATCCGACGGTTATGATTAACTCATGCAATCACATTTCGCTCAACCTCAAGGCCAAAACCTTCCACTTCTATGCACTGATCCTATAACCTTACGGGCCTGATATGGATATCGGCCACTCTTTATAGGATTTCAAGTCTAGATTTCAAATCCGCATATGTTTTGCGCCGTTTCTTAGTGTAAGTTTGGTTTTTCACTTGCGAAACTTAAACTGTGTAATAAAATTCTCCGATGCAATATTTCGATTTGCTCCATAGCAACATCATCTGGATTCTTGATCTTCTAAATCTAATGGCTGCTGATCACTGACACTTTACTCCTTTGCTCCTTCTTTTTACATAGTTTTTACGCTATGTCTTTAGTTCTTCTGTGGTTTTTCTCTTCTTCAAAGATTTTTGCCTTTCTACTATTTTACTGCATGATTCCCCCTGGGCTTTGGCTTTGATTCATCTAATGGATTCAACAATCCATTATGATCCTCTGAATCACTCTTTTCCTCTATGCAGTCCTTCAGAACTGTGCCTTCTGCTTTCGCTGCTTAGCTACCTCTGAGATTTACTCTTCTGCGAAATCTCACTTCGCTATTTCACCCCATAGCTTCCCTTTGTTTCCTCAATTGGTTTCAAGTATCCATTTATGATTCCTTTGAATCATTTTGTTCCTCTGCGCCCTTCAGAATTCTGCTTGCAACCTGTTATAGAGCCTATGAATTCACAAGTAATTCATTCATTAAATACTCTTCAACACACTGACACAATTAGGAATAAACATCTATATATATAAATATAAACAACCAATTACATATCTGAGACTCTATGTCTCGCACAGGCCTATTCTACAATATCGTGGCCTCCTCCTCCTGAGCTCCACCTATAGGCTTACATTTATCCCAGAAAGTTTTGTTGAACTAATTCTAGTTCAAGTCCTAGATCTACTGAACTGACTCCTAAATGTCCTCTGTCCACTTCTACTTCAATTAATTCCTAAAAGCTCTCTCTCGTTCCTCAAATCCTGAAACTATTATAAGAGTCCTAATTGACCTCTATCTATTGTCATTTATTCACCACTCATGTTCTCCTTTAATTCGAGATCATTTACAACTTACTCTCATTATCTACTTAAATCACTTAAAGGCCTACATATTACATTAATTTGATACTTTGGAAACTAACTTCTCTAAAACTTGACCTCCTATGTCTACTTAATTACAATGATTTTCTCTTCGGTTGAATGCTCCTACATCAGACTCCTAAAGTGGAAAATATTCATGATCTGCTGATCATGTGTCTTTTGATCTTTGTCTTCCTGGATCCCATACTTTGTTTTGTAACTGTCCAAATGCTTTTCTCCTTTGTTGCTGTTGTACTTCAGTTGTCATTTGCTCCATCTTCTTCTTCTTGTCAATCAGTTTCAAACTCTAATTGATCATGCTTCCTGCTGCTAGCATTTTCCTCCATTTGGACTGATTCATCATCAGTTGCCACATTTCTTCAATTTCTTTTTCCAGCACATATTTGCACTGGTCCATGCTCTACCATTTAATTCTACCTCTTCCTCTTTGCTTCAGGTTGTTACTGCTATCCACTAATTCTTTAAACTACTGTTGGTTACTTTCACTTTGTAGTTGTTGGTTTACTTTTTATTCTTCTTTTGTTCTGCTAGCTCCAACTTTTGCTATCCTTACTCTTGCTTCAACTTTTGGTGTGACTCCGATGCTGACTACCTCCCTATCATCCTTACCATCTTTCATGATTATCTTTATCTGCACTGAGTCATGACTGTCCAACATTATCTCTAGCAATTGAACATC
>APFE031479746.1:9685-79744 GCA_000404065.3 Pinus taeda
AAACTGTGACTGAACCATATCAGACTTCTACACTGCTGCATCTTTCAGAACATCATATATGCGACTCTGAAGCATCCACCTCGCGTATATACACGACTTGTCTTCATGAAACCCGTGTATGAGATTTGGAACACTAATGTTCCACACTTCCAGCTACCTCTGAATCTGTCATGTCTGTGTACTCTGCTATGCCACATCTTTCTGGCTGTACTTCCTTTTTCTTCCATATCTTCAACTGTGATCATGTTTTCTTCTTTTGGTTTGGTGTCCATAATCTTATCTTGCATTCCTTTGCTATGTGTCCGAGTTTGTAACATGCATAACATCTTATATGTCTCATATTCCTTCTATAGCAATCAACAGCTCTGTGACCAAACATATTGCAAGGAAAGCAATATCAATTAAAGTACCTGGAATGTGATGATGTTTCATGATGGTCATGAGCCCTTCTTCTTCTACATCTAGTTGCCACATGTCCAAGATTATAACATTCAACATTGTTCATAGGAGGAGTAAAGGATTTTCTTTGAAGGAATTCTTTCCTTGCTTGGTGATGAGATTGACTTTCTATCTCCTTGTTGAGCATTTCAAATTTTGCATTAGAGTCCCTTGTCTTACTTTGTGAACTAGATTCACCTTCAATCGACTCATGAAAACCAAGACCAGTTTTGATAGCAGGAGACGGTTGGCTACTAAGAATATCATCCAAAATCTTAGTACTATCTTGAAATCGCAATAATTTATCCTTTTCTTCTAATTTACTTTTCAAGATATTTACCTCAACCTGATGTTGTTCTTCCTTTTCCAAAAATTGCTTCTTCAAAGTTTCTTCAGACTTTCTTCCTTCTTCCACTTGTTGCCTTAGTTTTGAGAATCTTATTTTCTTGTTCTTCATTCAGCACCTGCAGAATTTGACGAATTCTGAAAGCACATTCCAACTGAGATTTTAAGCTGATAATTTCTTCTTTGAGGGCATTCTCCCTTTTGCTAGGTAGATCTTCTTGATATATGATTTTATCTGATGCTTCATTTGCTCGTCCATCTTCAATCTGAGGTGATTTAGGATCTGAATACTTGATTCCACTCACCAACAGGCTGTCATTGTTCCTTGGAGCTGTCTTCTTCTTTTGACGCGCTTTCTTTCCCATTGTTCTACGGATCTCCTTCAAGCGATCAAGCTTCTTCAGAAGGACTTGCTCTGATACCAATTGTTGGAAATAATACTGAGAGGGGGGGGGTGAATCAGTATTATCAAATCAGATACTTTTTCATTTTTCACACTCAGATTCACATATGCGACTTTAGTTAAGGATATCCGCGTATATACACGACTGTGTTAAAATCAACTAGCATACATTAAGTAACCTTTATCATTTAGTGAGTTTATCTTCAGTGAATGCATCAGAACATTATTAACCATATGAATAGTAAATATAACAGGTCATCACACATAAAGAGCACACATGAACACCATGATATAAGGTGGAAACCCAATGTGGGTGAAAACCACCTGCTGCAATGTGTTTCTATCTTCCTTTAATAAGAAACTTTCTTTTACAATGTACTGGTGTAGTCCTTTACCAGTACGCAGGCTTCTACCTGCAGAAGGCTACAACCTTCTTAGCTCTTGTACTAGCCATTCCATTTACTAGTACGTAAACGCTGGCCTACTGAAGGCTCCAACCTTCACTCGTTTTCCAGCTGCTTCTGGAAGGGAGCTACAACCCCCTGGATCTTGTACTGGCCAATATGTTTACCAGTACGTAGGTGCCGGCCTACGATCATCCAGGGACCACGTTTCATCAATTTTCAGACTGGATCCATAAAACACTCACTATTGCAATACAACCTGCATCATCAATCTCTGAATCACCCAATACTGAAACCCTGTCAACAACACAGACTACATAACTCTGCAACAACAACCAGATCCAATAGAAATTTCAAATATCATACTTCATACTATATACACTACTTGTACGAACCCAACCTGTGTGTATACGCGCTTTTACCAAAGACAACCCGCGTACAGATCTGCAAATTCTAACTCATAACTTTGCAGCTATTTCAGACATCAGCACTTACCCATATCATAACATTCATACAATAAACATGCGTGAATAGATCTAGTCTCTCCATAGTCAAACCATAAAGATAATCATTCCAAGCCTTGAGATCCCGTTCCATCGTTCATCATCCTCCACATGAGTGCAACCTTGGTTCAGATCAAGCAAGGCATCACCAACCCATAACCAACATCTAGATCTCACACTTTATCAGATGTTCATCACTTGCTCACTCTTGCACCACCTTTTGGCCTAATGATATTCTCCTTATATAGGTTTAGGCTTCTCTCAATACCATGGTCCAAAACCATGTAGAACCAATACCATGAACCCAATACTTGGGGTCGACACTTTGGACCAAATACTATGGACCAAAACCATGATTTCCAATATGTACGCGCCTTTACTTCTATTAACCCGTGTGTATACGTGTACGCTCCTTCTGCTCCGCTAACCCGCGTATATACGCACTTTCCTCACGGTCAACCTGTGTATATCTCTCTCTTGACCTGCTGCATTCTAATCTGTCATCTGATTAAGTTGCCATCACCTGTATCAAACCTCTAAGTGAGTTTCCATCAACGACAACACCTGTATCATAATGCCAACAATCTCCCACTTTGGACTTGATGGCAACCACCACACCAAGTCACTCTCCCCCTTTTACATCAAGGGCAAAGGGCGGACCAAGATATTCTCTTCCTTGGTATACCTTCTACTGTCCATACTCCCCCTAAGTGCATGCTGAAGTTTCTGATTGAGCTCCCCCTTTGTATATGCCAAGGTGTACAAATCTGTCCATGCTCCCCCTGACTGTAGGCAAGATCTGCAAAAAGATCTTCTACAAGGAGAACATGACTCTATTATGAATGACCTTCCTATCACCAAAGACTCATACATACATCTATCTCTCAACCAAGTGAGGATATACAAATATTGACTCATCCATCCAACCCATTGAGGATATACCAAAAGTTTATACATGACTCATTACATCATCCATCCCAAGCATATTGGGTTAACAAAAATACATCATATGACTCACAAAGACCAAGGACCTAAACAAGACCATGATAGTTATCAGCAGCGATCATATACCATATGATCTACATTATAAGCATCTGGTATCCAAATCTGTAACCTGCAATCCATTCTTTTGGTCAAGCAAGATAAGTTAATAAGCATCATCACCAAGAACTTCTAACCATAATGCCAAAAATGCATTATTTGAAGTATATGCTCCCCCTGAACTAGTGCCATGCCATCATCAAAACTGTGACTGAACCATATCAGACTTCTACACTGCTGCATCTTTCAGAACATCATATATGCGACTCTGAAGCATCCAACTCGCGTATATACGCGACTTGTCTTCATGAAACCCGTGTATGAGATTTGGAACACTAATGTTCCACACTTCCAGCTACCTCTGAATCTGTCATGTCTGTGTACTCTGCTATGCCACATCTTTCTGGCTGTACTTCCTTTTTCTTTCATATCTTCAACTGTGATGATGTTTTCTTCTTTTGGTTTGGTGTCCATAATCTTATCTTGCATTCCTTTGCTATGTGTCCAAGTTTGTAACATGCATAACATCTTATATGTCTCATATTCCTTCTATAGCAATCAACAGCTCTGTGACCAAACATATTGCAAGCAAAGCAATATCAATTAAAGTACTTGGAATGTGATGATGTTTCATGATGGTCATGAGCCCTTCTTCTTCTACATCTAGCTGCCACATGTCCAAGATTATAACATTCAACATTGTTCATAGGAGGAGTAAAAGATTTTCTTGGAAGGAATTCTTTCCTTGCTTGGTGATGAGATTGACTTTCTATCTCCTTGTTGAGCATTTCAAATTTTGCATTAGAGTCCCTTGTCTTACTTTGTGAACTAGATTCACCTTCAATCGAATCATGAAAACCAAGACCAGTTTTGATAGCAGGAGACGGTTGGCTACTAAGAATATCATCCAAAATCTTAGTACTATCTTGAAATCGCAATAATTTATCCTTTTCTTCTAATTTACTTTTCAAGATATTTACCTCAACCTGATGTTGTTCTTCCTTTTCCAAAAATTTCTTCTTCAAAGTTTCTTCAAACTTTCTTCCTTCTTCCACTTGTTGCCTTAGTTTGGGAATCTTATTTTCTTGTTCTTCATTCAGCACCTGCAGCATTTGACGAAATCTGAAAGCACATTCCAACTGAGCTTTTAAGCTGATAATTTCTTCTTTGAGGGCATTCTCCCTTTTGCTAGGTAGATGTTCTTGATATATGATTTTATATGATGCTTCATTTGCTCGTCCATCTTCAATCTGAGGTGATTTAGGATCTGAATACTTGATTCCACTCACCGACAGGCTGTCATTGTTCCTTGGAGCTGTCTTCTTATTTTGACGCGCTTTCTTTCCCATTGTTCTACGGATCTCCTTCAAGCGATCAAGCTTCTTCAGAAGGACCTGCTCTGATACCAATTGTTGGAAATAATACTGAGAGGGGGGGTGAATCAGTATTATCAAATCAGATACTTTTTCATTTTTCACACTCAGATTCACATATGCGACTTTAGTTAAGGATATCCGCGTATATACGCGACTGTGTTAAAATCAGCTAGCATACATTAAGTAACCTTTATCATTTAGTGAGTTTATCTTCAGTGAATGCATCAGAACATTATTAACCATATGAACAGTAAATATAACAGGTCATCACACATAAAGAGCACACATGAACACCATGATATAAGGTGGAAACCCAATGTGGGTGAAAACCACCTGCTGCAATGTGTTTCTATCTTCCTTTAATAAGAAACTTTCTTTTACAATGTACTGGTGCAGTCCTTTACCAGTACGCAGGCTTCTACCTGCAGTTTGCTACAACCTTCTTAGCTCTTGTACTAGCCATTCCATTTACTAGTACGTAGGCGCTGGCCTACTGAAGGCTCCAACCTTCACTCATTTTCCAGCTGCTGCTGGAAGGGAGCTACAACCCCCTGGCTCTTGTACTGGCCAATATGTTTACCAGTACGTAGGTGCCGGCCTACGATCATCCAGGGACCACGTTTCATCAATTTTCAGACTGGATCCATAAAACACTCACTATTGCAATACAACCTGCATCATCAATCTCTGAATCACCCAATACTGAAACCCTGTCAACAACACAAACTACATAACTCTGCAACAACAACCAGATCCAATAGAAATTTCAAATATCATACTTCATACTGTATACGCTACTTGTACGAACCCAACCTGCGTGTATACGTGCTTTTACCAAAGACAACCCGCGTATAGATCTGCAAATTCTAACTCATAACTTTGTAGCTATTTTAGACATCAGCACTTACCTAGATCATAACATTCATACAATAAACATGCGTGAATATATCTAGTCTCTCCATAATCAAACCATAAAGATAATCATTCCAAGCCTTGAGATCCCGTTCCATCGTTCATCATCCTCCACATGAGTGCAACCTTGGTTCGGATCAAGCAAGGCATCACCAACCCATAACCAGCATCTAGATCTCACACTTTATCAGATGTTCATCACTTGCTCACTCTTGCACCACCTTTTGGCCTAATGATCTTCTCCTTATATAGGTTTAGGCTTCTCTCAATACCATGGTCCAAAACCATGTAGAACCAATACCATGAACCCAATACCTGGGGTCGACACTTTGGACCAAATACTAGGGACCAAAAACATGATTTCCAATATGTACGCACCTTTACTTCTATTAACCCGTGTGTATACATGTACGCTCCTTCTGCTCCGCTAACCCGCGTATATACGCACTTTCTTCACGGTCAACTTGCGTATATCTCTCTCTTGACCTGCTACATTCTAATCTGTCATCTGATTAAGTTTCCATCACCTGTATCAAACCTCTGAGTGAGTTGCCATCAAGGACAACACCTGTATCATAATGCCAACATGATATCTATAGAGAGGCCCCTTATTACAATAGTGGCATGGATTCTGGTGAGTGGAGTGAGGGTGAGAGATAATTCTTGAGCCACCTCATCATCATACCCTCTAAATTTTTCGAAAAACCCCATTATGTCTTGTGAATATTTTAAGCACTTGAGGGTGTTGTTGGATTCTCAAAGTGTTGGTGGGCTCCCTCCTATTAAACCCTCCTGCTATCTTGTTAGTGAAGTTTGAGGAGATGAGAGGGTTGAAAAAAATTTCAAATGTAAAACCAAAACAGAAATGATGTGTAAGTAATTCCCTTACACAGTTCCTAAATTCACTCAAACTTATAGGATTTATGATTCAATTACTTGTAAAGAGTAATGTAATTACATAGCATACTTCTTTAGATTGTTTGTAATGGCCAACTCTCATGATATCCCTTATGAAATATTCTCTGTCAATCCTGTAGACAGTCTCTGTGTATCGCGTAGGAATCCCTGTGCATGATCCTGTAGGAATTCCTGTGCAATCCTGTAGGAATTCCTGTGTAGTAAAATGATGGAGTTTTGCTTCTGGTGAGTTGGCTAGGTATGAGAGCAATCTGAGCGAGTGAGTTTTGAGGAATTGAAATGCATGAATGCATGGGAACGATGTTTTATTTCCTCTTATGGTGATGTAGGGTGAGGTGGTGTGCTGGCAGCAAAGGTACATTGCCATTTTTGGACCGTTGGTCTCCACCACCTCCTCATCATTCCCCACTCCTCGTAATCAACTCCCACTTTATGAATCTGTAGTTTTAACTTCTTTTCTCCTACATCTTCTCTGTCTTTGAGTTGACTGCAACCACGTGTGAGAGGACACCTAGTTGTGCATGTGTTGACTGAATGAAGGTGGCCAAGTTAACTAGCCACCTTTTCATTTATAAACCAACTATCTCATAACCCCTACATTTTTTTGACTACATGATGCATATGAGAGAGTGAGCGAGATACTTACCTGTGGTTCCAATGCTATGTTGTAGTTTTCATAGACTAGTGGTGTTGCTGTGTGTATTTGCAACATGCTATTCTTCTTTGTACTCTTGCTATCTACTAATTGTTTCCTTGTTTGTGCAAGCACCCGTGGTTGGATATATGATGTTGCCACTTTGGAGCTCTTGGATCATCATGCTGAAGGCTTGTTGCTAGTATGATTGGTATTCTGTGGGATAGGCTTCTACAGGATGTCCTGTAGCTACTTCTCCCTCAAAAATCTTTAATCATTCTTCTTGCTAGGGTTTTGAGGATGGTGACATGGATGGAAAGAAGGAATAGGAGTGTGCCAATCAAGGAATATTCAAGTGATGCTCTTTATTCCTCTCTGTTTTCTTTTCTTCGAAGACTGGATAAAAAATACTCTTGAAACTGCTTTTTTTTTAATGGTGAGTGTAGGGATGATGCTGGTGGACAAGGTGTGGTGATTGATGATGAAGAGGGTGAATTTTAGTGGCCTAGCAAGTCATTCATTTTCCTTAGGACTTCTTCCTGTAGGATTTCTGGGTCACTGTAATTCCTACAGGATCATACTATAGGTTTTCAGGGGATCTTGTAAGAAAAAAGGGGATCCTGTAGAAAACACAGTCCCTTTGTAAACTGAAGCAATGGAGTGGAAAAATGACAGAAATGATGGAGGAATGCATGGTGATGAGTGGAAAAATAAATATGTGAGTGACCTACAAATGGAGATTTCATGATTAATTTTTTTTTTTTTAAATATTTTTCCTTTCAGAGGTTTTTCACCCTAGTTGTTTGCCCTATGCGCCTCAAGAGAGGTTTTCACCCAAGATCTTTCCTATTCTCTTTTTTCTCTTTTTTGTTGACATCACTGAGCCACGTCAAGAGGTTTTCAACCTAATGATGGGACTCAGGTGCTTCATGGAGGTTTTCACATGAGTTCTTATTCTTTTTTCTTTTTCTCAGTGATTTGATGAGGGAGGAGCTAGAACTTGCTCCACTATCATCACTATTTTATTGATATCATCAATGAACTCTTGTTTTGATAAAGGTCTCTTGTAAATTTTCAATTGGTATCCATTAACAAGTAAAGGAATGGCCTCTTCATCTATGGTTATAATTTGCACTGAAGCATTATCATGGCATCTTTCCACAACATATGGTCCTAGCCATCTTGTCCTTTACTTGCCCTTGAAGTCTTTATACCTAGAACCATATAGCAACGCCAAATCACCTTCCTAAAATTTCTTCTCCTTGATATTTTCATCATGCCAGATCTTCCTTTGAATTTGAACTACCTCTGTATGTAGGAGGGCCTACATTTTGAATTCTTCCAAACCATTCAATTGCAACAAACTCTCTTTTTGTGCACTACTGAGATCCAGATCTAGTTGCTCTGCCATCCTTAATGTGTTATACTCAAATTCAATGGACAAAAAGGCCTTTTTTCCATATATCAACTCATAGGGTGTGAATCCAGTGGTGGTCTTCCATGTGGTATTATAGGCCCAGGTGGCCTCAACTAGCCTTTCTGCCCAGTCCTTCCTGTTGTTGCTTACCACTTTGGTCAAGATGCCCTCTAGTGCTCTATTGGTCACCTCCACTTTCCCATTAGCTTGCAGATGATAGGGAGTGGAGGTTCTATGCTTGATCTTGTGATGGCTAAGAAAGTCTTCAATCATGTTGGACGTAAACTAGCTGCCATGGTCTGTGACTAGCTCTCTAGGGTACCCAAATTTGTAGAATACATTCTCCCTTAGGAACTCAACCACCTTCTCTTATGTTTTTGCCTTAATTGCATTGGTTTCATCCCACTTAGTCAAATAATTACTGCATAAAATATTTTAATGTTTTTTCTTTGAAGGAGGGTCAATAGGCCCAATGAATTCCGTGCCCCACTTGTCAAATGGCTCGAAAGTCACTTGAGGCTGCAGAGGCATTTCATCTCTTAGAGTTGGCCTTCCCATCCTTTGGCACCAATCACACTGACTAGTGTATTTTTCACATCTTGATGAAGAGTGGGCCAATAATAGCCTGCTTGTAACACTTTGAATGTTGTTCTCTTTGCTGCAAAGTGACCTCCACAAGAACCATCATGACAGGTTAGAAAGATGTCAAAGACTTCCTCCTCCTTGAGACACCTTTTGAAGATTTGATCTGGGTCAATTTTGAAGAGATTTCCCCCAATCCAAGTGAAGGGGGTGCTTTTCCTCACTTTCTTGCTCTTTTCATTAGCGGAAAAGTATGTTGGGAACTGTATTGATACCAAATAGTTTTCTATATCATCAAACCATGGAGAGAGAACCAAAATAACAAATAAGTGCTCGTCTGGTAACTACTCCTCCACCATTCCTTCTTCACCAACAGGTAAATTTACTCTAGAAAAAAAGTTTGCAACAACATTTTCCTTACCAGGCTTATCAAGAATGGTTAGATCAAATTGTTGTAATAAAATTAACCATCTTATAATTCGAGCATTCACATCTAGTTTGTTCATTAAATATTTGATTTCAGCATGATCAGTATGCAAAAATGTTTGATAGCCTGAATTTGTTTAATGAATGCACAATAGCTAGGAGTTCCTTTTCAGTCACTATATAATTTAGTTTAACCTTTGATAAATTCTTACTAATAAAATAGATAGCATAATTCAGTTTTTCATCTATCTGACCTAGGAGTTCTCCTATGGCTTTGTGTGAGGCATCAACATGAATATGAAAGGGAAGGGCCCAATTTGGGCCTTAGAGAATTGGTGCAGTGGTTAACCTATCCTTTAGGATGTCTAAGGCCTTTTGACAACTTTTTGACCATATAAAATCAGAGTTTTTGGCCAACAGACCAAATAAAGGAGAGGTCAATTTGCTGAAGTCCTTTATGAACCTTCGGTAGTATCCATCAAACCCTAGGAAACTTTTGACATTTCTTTTCTTTTGAGGAGGTGGGAACCTTTGGATGATAGCTATTTTTTTTGGGTCCACCTACAATCCTTGCTGAGATATTGAATGACCAAGAACGATCCCTGCAGTCATTAAGAATTCACATTTTTTAGGACTGAGAGACAGGTTCATCTTGATGCATTTGTGTAGCACTTTCCCTAGGTTAGACAGGACTTCTTGAAAATCACAACCATAAGGTGTAAAATCATCCATAAAAATCTCCACCGCATCATGGACTAATTCGGCGAAAATAGTCCAGACTGTAGAATTTCCTGCAAATTCTCTACAAATATACCTCTAAGATCTATGTAAAAAATATGAATGTAGATTAACTTGATAATGCAATATATCAAAGAAAAATACAATAATCTACTTCTGTTACCAAACTTGTAGAAGCTTAAAGATCGAGTTGAATCAGAGCTAAACACATATAACCATAAGAAGAAGAATCAATGCACATGAAACACAGAAAATACTCAGGGGAAAGCCTCAGCTAAAAACCCCAATATCTGTATTATCATACAAGGTGGAAATACATCAGAATTACACAAAGTCTTAGCTCTCACAACTAGCCATCTCTTAGTACAATCCTCTTGGATTCTCATAAGTAACTAAAGCTTCTCACAAGCATTCCTCTCTGCCCTCCAAGCCTTCAATTTCCTTGTGCAGTTTCTCCTAGGTGATCCTCCTATTACCAAGTAGAACACTGATCACTCACACTGATCACACACCCTGTAAAACCATGCAATCCTCAAGGAACCTTTCCTTGACTGCATGAATGCGTTTCATTTATAGGAAAACACATGCAACTGATAGTAACCTGTCCTTGACATTTAGCTCAACTGGGTCTTTCTTAGAATAGACATGCACAAGTTTATGATGAGAGATTCTTCAGTTATCTAGAGTACACTTATTGAGTGCATGCATGCATCAACTTACTGATAACTCACAATTAGTTCCTCAAACAATTTGCAACTATTTTAACTCGACTTAACTCAGTAAAATGATTTAACTAATTACAACTCAAATATAACTCAATTGTATCTCCTTAATTAAGGGATAATCTCCTTAAATTAAGGGATAATTGTTGCATGACTTCAGAAAGACTTCTAACTTGAATTTATCCAACTAATTAATCCATAATGAATTAATTAATTAATTCCAAGCAGCTGGTGAGACTAAATTCGAATTTAATTCACAGTTTTAATTCAAGGACAAATTAAAATTGGAATATCTGGATTCTATTTTTATCATTTCTTGTTGCTATTTTCAACACTCCCTCTCAAAAAGAAAGGAATTCAACATGATCCTGATCCTGAACCTTTGGAATGTTCTGCATGCAACACTTCTCTCAAGTGTTGTTGCTCTAGCAACTCCAGAAACAAAAAAAAACATCCAACCTAAATCAATATGATGGATCTGTCATCAAAGTCTTTGACTACTATTGCCTCTGTCGACAGAACTCTGCGCTTTTGTTGACTCAGCCTGTCTACACTATTGTCAATCCTTCTCTGTGCTATTCAGTATCTAACTGCTCTAGCCTTTGTCACTTTGATCTCTAACTACATCAATCCCACTGATTCCTCCCACTACTATGTACTTTGGGCTCCTGTAGCAAGGTACAATCCATGAGATAAAACCTCTCAATGGACCCTGCCCAATTTTAGCCTTCTTGAGACTATCACTTCACATCGCCCCTCTTCACACTTGGAGGTATGGCTGCATGTGATCACTCTCTCGATTTGGATCGAAATTCCCCTTTAATGGAGGTATCTGCATGAGTGGATCTCTTCACTTGGTCTCCTCTCTTCTTCTCGAATTGTGGCTCCTCCACAATTATCTATGAATTCTTCTGGGGATGCATGTTGAGAGGTAATTTACTCTCCCTCTCAACCACCAAGTCTCTAACATTTTCCTTACTCCTCAAGGCTGTGCATGCATCTTGAAACTCGAGAGAATATAGATTCTTGACTCGTGAACTGATCTGCTTCACCTATCTCGTGGTGATGTGTCTAAGGAAAACCTTTCCCTTACTAAAAACAACATCGTAGCCTTTGTCCTCCAACATCGCGACCGATACCAAGTTCTTCTTTAGTCCAGGCACATACTTCACATCAGTTAGGGTGACAGTAGCTCCATGTTCCCTATGAAAAGCAATAGTGCCCACTCCTGAAACACTAAATCTTTCATCATCACCCATCTCTATGTGCATCTTGAGTTCTTTCTCCTCCAAGGTACTAAATAAACTTTTATCACTGGTCATGTGGAATGAGGCTCCACAGTCAAGATACCAACTGCAACCCATCAGCAATAACACTATGCATGTGATGAGATTAAAGTCCATTTTGAATTGAGAGGCCAATGCCTCACCTTCTGATCCTTTTGAGGATCCCTTCTTGGATTTATTTGATGGGCAATCAATCGCATAATGACCCATCTTGTGACAATTAAAGAATCTCACTTTAGACTTTTCAACCTTCTTCCCTCCATGAGAAGAATTCGATTTAGAATGGGATGCCTTCCCCTTCCCTTTCCTTGCCTTACTTTCTAAGGCTAGATTTTCTTCATCATCATCCTTAGATGAAGAACCATCTCGTGTGCTCCTCCTGATCTCCTCTTGCATGAGATCCGACCACAGTCGTTCCCAATTCAATAGTTTCTCCCTTCCATTCACAGAGTCCTAGTAGCTATTCCAGCTCTTTGGAAGGCGAAGGAGAGCGAGGCTCACCATATCATCATTGGCAATACTTATTTCCACACTTCCAAGCTCATCTCTACAGGTGGTGAGCTTGTTCAGATATGTGGAAATAGTATCGCCGTTCTCCATCTTGATTTTTCAAAGCTTATCCTTGAGCACCAATTTCCTCTAATCGCTACTGTTCTCGTAGAAGTCCTTCAATGTCTTCCACATTGAATATGGAATATCATTCCCATGGAGACTCAAGACAATATGATCTCAAACTCCCTCAAGGATGATATGTCTCACCCTTGCCACACACTTCTTCCACTCAGCCAACCCTTGTGCATTAGTTGAACCTAGATTTTGGATTTCTTGGTCAATTAAATCCTTCAAGCCATTGTCTTCTAATACAACCTCCATATGATCTTTCCATGCTATGTAATTCGAGCTGCCTTCTAAGGCATACTTGAGTCTCAAGCCATAGAATGCCATTAGCCAACCTTGAAGTATGATAATAATTCAATTTTCACCTTCAATCTCGAACTTCAAACTTCGAATTCTCTTCTCCATAACTGTTCACAACTCCGATAAACTCAGCTCTGATACCGTGTAGAATTTCTTGCAAATTCTCTACAAATCTACCTCTAAGATCTATGTAGAAAATCTGACTATAGATTAACTTGATAATGCAATATACCAAAGCAAAATACAATAATCTACTTCTACTATCAAACCTGCGGAAGCTTAAAGATCAAGCTGAATCAGAGCTGAACACATATAACCATAAGAAGAAGAATCAATGCACATGAAACACAGAAAATACTTAGGGGAAAGCCTCAACTAAAAACCCCACTATCTATATTATCATACAAGGTGGAAATAAATCATAATTACACAAAGCCTTAGCTCTCACAGCTAGCCAACTTTCAGTAAAATCCTCCTAGATACTCACAGGTAATGAAAGCTTCTCACAAGCCTTCCTCTCTGCCCTCCAAGCCTCTTATTTCCTTGCACAATTTCTCCTGGGTGATCCTCATGTTACCAAGTGGAACACTAATCACTCACACTGATCACACACCCTATAAAACTGCACAATCCTCAAGGAACCTTTGCTTGACTGCATGGATGAGTTTCCTTTATAGGAAAACACATGCAACTAATAGTAATCTATCCTTGACATTTGGATCAACTGGGTCTTTCTTAGAATAGACATCATTGAGTTTCTGATAAGAGAATCTTCAGTGATCTGCAGTACACTTGTTGCTTGCATGATGCATCAACTGAATGATAAATCACAATTAGTTCCTCAAACATTTTGGAACTAATTTAACTGGACTTAACTCAGAAAACTGAGATAACTAATTACAAATCAAATATAACTCAATCTTATCTCCTTAATTAAGGGATAATCTCCTTGCTTTAAGGGATAATTGTTGCATGACTTCAGAAAGACTTCTAACTTGAATTTCTCCAACTAATTAATCCATAATGAATTAATTAATTAATTCCAAGTAGTTGGTGAGACTAAATCGAATTTAATTCACAATTTTAATTCAAGGACAAATTAAAATTGGAATATCTAGATTCTATTTTTATCATTTTTTGTTGCTATTTTCAACAAAGGCTGCTCTCTGGAAAGTGGCAGGAGCATTGCATATGCCAAAAGGGAGGACCCTATAGGAAAAATTACCCCAAGGACAAGTGAATGTGGTTTTATCTTGGTCTTCTGGGTGGATCTGGATTTGGTTTTACCCACTGAATCCATCTAGGAAAGAGAAAAACCTTTTCCCTGCCAGGCCATCTAGCACTTGGTCAATGAAGGGTAGAGGAAAATGATCCTTCTTTGTGGCTTTGTTCAACTCCCTATAATCGACACAAATTCTCCACTTACAATTTTTCTTGGGAACTAACACCAAAGGAGAGACCCACTCAATGTTGGAGATACGGTAAATGAATCCTGCATCTAGCAGTTTTTGCAATTCTTCTTTTACTATATCTTTAAGAGCTAGAGTCATCCTCCTTTGTGGTTGTCAGACTGTCTCGCAACCTTCTTTGATGTATATGTGGTGAGTACACATTGAGGGGTGTACTCCCTTCATATCTTTGTAACTCCAGGTGAAGGCTTCTATATTTTCCTTTAACATGTTGCATAACTTCTCTTCTTGGAGAGTAGAAAGAGATGGATTAATTTTCAAGGTTCTTTCTGGGCCAAATTCTATGGTTTTGACATGGAGTGGGTTGGAATCGGCCAAACATAAGTCAATTGGATGATTGTTCTAGGTTTTCTTTACTACTTCTTTTAAGGGAAATGAACCAGGAGTTGGACTTTGGAGTAGGTGTTCAATCAAGTCATCCTCATCTTATTGTCCTCTTCCCATGGTTTCTTCTAAGATATAAAGTTGGGCAGAATAAACTTCATCTTCTTCCTCCTCCTCCAACCATAAAGGTGAGTCATGCTTTAGAGAAGATTGAGCAGGAGGGTATAGGACTAACTGCTTGGACATATGCCCATTCTCGAGGGTCATATTCCCAACTCTACAGCTGATGTAAGCATCGGCGGTGGATAACCATGCCCTAGGATGAGAGGGTAACCATTAAGCTTAGCCTTAGGCTAGAGAACTAGAAAATCTATAGGGTACTCCCAAGAGTCAATGGAGACCATCACATCCTCCATAATTCCCTAAGGGGTTATTGTGGAACATTTTGCAAGTTGCAAAATTGTTGTGGTATTCCTCAATGAACCTTAGAGGTTGAGCTTGAGCATGGTGTCCTTGGTCATCACATTAATGGCAGCCCCAAGATCGATCAGAGTCTGTGGTACAACGGTGCCATTGATGTGCACATCTACTACAGGGCTTCCAAGGTCAAAATATTTTCGACAGATTACCTACCCCAACATTATATAGGATAGTTTCCCAATGATATTAATGGTACGGGAATCACTTTTTCACCTCCCTAGATTCTCCTTAATCAACTTATTGTAAATAAAATCTTTTATCGCCTGGAGAAATGGGATCTTTACACATATATTTTTCAATTCTCCCAAAATTTCAGTCTCTTCTGGGGTAGGCTGGAGTGGTTGGGCTAATCTCTCAGGAAAGGGTGGATTTACTTTAAGATTTCTTTCTTCTCTTTCTTCCACAACCTCCCTAGGTGGAGGTGGAGGTTGGTTATTTGGGAGAATTCTTCCAGATATCAGGTGAATCTCCAAGATTTCCACAGCATAAGCTGGATATGATGTCTCTCCACTGTATACTTGCTGAGCCTACCTAGTATTTGGGTTCATATTTGGTTGGGCATGCATCTGGGGTTGCTTGGGTGGAGAAAAGTGTAGGAGCTATGGTTGGGCAAGTGGTGGAGGCAACAGGGCTAGAGAATTGTTGTATTGGGGACTCCCCCCTGGAGCTGTGCATTCCATTGACGTTGTGGCGAAGCATAAGGGTGAAATGACTAGCTGGCTGGCTGGGAGTGATACTGAGATGCATAGGTCCAAGGAGGGGGTGTAGACCAAGAAGAATGAGCAGGGGGTCCCCAAGAAGGTATGGATGTGGTTTGTTTGGGGTTTTAATATGCATGGGACAACCCTTGCATGCCTTGCTAGTATGGTCTAGGCCCATGAGGTTTCCTTTGGTTAATGTAGCAAAGTTGCTCAATGACCCCTTCAAATCCTTGATATACAACGTTGATGTAGGAAAAGAAGCGTACTTGTCTATGGAGTGGTTTTCTTCATAGACTGAGCAAATTTCAATAGAGTTCAATGGACATTCATTCTTAGGATGCCTCCTGGTGCATTAGGGAAACAAATGGCCAAGGCTCTCTCTGCTTCCTCTTAATGTGCATGGTGTCCATTTGCAAGGCAAAGGTTTGCAACATTTCACTTTTGAAATCTTCGAGCATGTTTCCAATTTCACCCCTGATGGATGAGTTGGAAGACGATGTATTGACCATAGGTTGACTACCCCTACCATTTTTCTTGGCTGCCCTAGAATAGTTTCTAAAGACAATCTTGACATCCTCATAGGGTAATTGGTAGATATCTACTCCTACTAACAAATGTAAGGTATCCAAAAGATCATCTCTTACTGCCCTAAGCAGGACCAACTTTAGTGACTCAGGGTCAAGTGCACACCTGGTCCTTTTATAGCTAAGCTAGAATCTTTCTTTGTAATCCTCTAGGTATTCATCATTGCCTATGGTCATCTTGAAAATTTCTTCCTTAGTATCCTTTGACTGATAGTAGTCACGATATTTGCTGTTAAAGTCCCGCTGCATCTAAGCCCAAGTTGTGATGCTATCTCCAAGTAAACCCATGAACTAGCGCAGCGTTGCATCCTTGAGGGTAGATGGAAATAGTTTTAACTTTTTCTCATCATCTGTATGGTCATAGGTTCGGCATATAACATAAAACTCAAATAGGAAAGTGTCAAGGTCCTCTGTGGTTAGGCCATGGAAATGAGGTAAAGAAACAGGGCTAATATTTTTCATATTAGCATCCCCATTGGTTTCCCTAATGGGGAAGGCACCCTCAACTCTCTCTCTATTCCCTATGTCATTTCTGTTTTCAGCCATTGGTTCAGTGGGAATGGGTTCTTCTTCTTCTTCTTCCCCTGTAGGTTCTTCAAATATGTCAAGTTTCTCACCTAAGGGTTCCTCCAATTCACAACCATTGAAGAAGAGAGAAGGTTGGCTGTTGGATGCAGTGGGAGTATTTGGAAAAAATTTCCCTAAGTTGTCCCTATTCCTACGAAGCATGAAAGGAAATATTTTTGGTTTGATTTTGTATTTTTTAAACTTGGAAAGTACTTGTAGAATTGAAATTGCTGATTGAATAAAAATTACTGACAAAATGATAAAGCTACTTGCTAAATTAAAATCTTTCTTGCAAAATGGAAATGAAATAAGACAATGCAAAATGAAAGAAAGGAAACAACTATATTACTTTTGTAGAAATAAACTAATGGCAGAATATTGAAGACAAGAAATAGAAGAAAAGAAAGGAGTAATCGCATTCTACTCAGGCACCTCCCTAGAAACGGTGCCAAAAAGTGATGAGGGCTAGTATTTCAACAAGGATGTTGCAACTCCTGGGCTACTAGCTTTACTTATCAGCCCAGGGTTCGTACAAACTTGGAGGTGACAGTGTTGTATGCACAAGTAATAGTGATGGCCCTACATGTTGTCACTGTTCAGCTGGCGAGAGACCACTGGAGTTCCAAGCCAGGCTTCTATGGAGTCATAAGAAGCTTGATTCTTTGATGGAAGAAAGGTACATCTACTTCTAAGAAAGTTACTCTACTGCAATAATGGAGAAGGTCAACATGTAATGCTAAATCACACCATTCCCTACTTAACCATTTAAGAAGCTATGCTAGGCAGAAATTCTAAATCAACATGAAACAAATGCTACTATCTAAGTTGTGGAAGTAAGAAGCATCAAACAACACTATTGTGCAAGTAAAGAGACTAAACTAAATCTGTTTTTTCTTTTTTGGTCTTTTTATACAAAATCAAGTATGCAAACTAATTGTTCTCGTGGATGTGGAAATTGAATTATGGATACTTGAGGATGGTTGGAAGGGTTATGAAATGGGTGGATGGTGTGGAGGACTCCTGGGAGGCTTTTCGTGACTTCCTGGAGGTTTTCCATCAATTCAGCCTCAAAACGGGTTGTTTCAAGAAAACCTGTAGGATGTACTAGAAACCCACAGGATGATCCTATAGGAATTACAGGAAACCTACAAGATACAACTGAGAGCTAAATGTGAGGTTTTGGAGGTGATGGGAGGATTAGGAAAGGTGTGTGATGGGTGGAATGGAGTGAGAGAAGTTCTAGGATCACTCAGGAGTTAATATCCAAGATAATAGATGGCTAGATTCGCTCAATGTGCTTGGGAGAACTTCTATGAAAAATGATGAAAAGCTAGTGAAGGTGATGGTGAAAACAAGGCATGGCTTAGGTGGATGAAATGAAGGGTGTCTGTTGGCTATGAAGTCTTAGTATCCTCCTGAAAAACCTACTCTACATACAACATGTGTGTCTTCCAAAAAGCTATGCAACAAGATACATTTTCATAAACTAGAAAAGCAAAATTAATGAATCAACTGCCTATGCTATGCATGAAAAATTTTGTTGAAAGGAATGAAAGAATGAGTGAGATCTACTATAGAAATGGAGATGAAAAATATGACAATGAAATATACCTTGCAAAACTAACTAAATACTAAATTAAAGACAACAAACTCCAAAGCTCATAAAAGAACTAGAAATCTGGGTTTTCAGGGTTGCTTAAGGGTCCCTTCCTCAAGTCATGGTCCTAGAGGGAGGAAGTGAGGCCAAGACACCTACTAACAACCTTGCAGTGATCCTTTTTCTCCTTACTAACCTGCTGCTTGAAATAAGGCACAAATGGAAGCAAACTATTAAACATCCAATCTGATCTACACTACCTGTAATGGAAATGCATCTAAAAAGAAAATTATCAATGAAGTTATGAATCTACATTAAACATACATGTACAATAAAGAGGAGCCTTGGCTACTAGGGTTGGGCCCTAACCTAAGAGCTTCCGCCCTATGTGTTAACTCACTGCTGACTCAAAACAAAAATCATTCTTATTATCAAAACAACAAATTACATCAATAAAACCGTTAGAAGTCTTGCAGCTCGAAAATAGATTAGAGTTTTACAATAAAAAAATCTGAATCCTACTGAGGTCCTAGGCCTCTCTACTTATAAATTTGAAGTCCCCAATGACTTCCTTAAAATTAGGGAGGCTCAACTCCCAAACTCGAGATAAACTGGTGCTTTGTCTCTCACTTGCTCAGCTCCCTTCTAGTACTCATGATTTGGATGTTTGCACTCCGAGATGATGTGATGAATAGAGGAATATTCGAATGGAGGAGTAGTAAATGAGGAGGATTTCCCTCCTACAATCCATCTCCCATGTCCTATTCAAGCTTTGACCTTAGTCTTTTCCAAAATTCCTTGATTTTCTCCTTTAATCCTGCATTCAATGCATATTAATCCACAAAGCATAATATCCAACTCTAACTCACCTCATAAACAAAATATAATAAAAAACATGTAATAAGTTATGAGAAAAGTTGGTTTGACTAAGCTAGGAGGTGAATTAAGGCCCATATAATTACCCAATGATGAGGTTCATCACCCTACCCACCAAAATTTCCCCAAGAATTTAGACAACCCCTAACCCCTTCATTCCCCTCCCTCTACAAGACAACCCCAAATCCCCTGTTTTCCCAAAATCAAACCCTAACCTCCCTCCTAGTGAGCTAGGGTTTTACCATGCAGACTGAAACCATGGCCAGGGAAAAGAAGAAATAAAATAATGGAGGACATGTCTCAAGAGTTGAGCCATCTAACATCAAAGAGATCAATGCCTCACAAACTCATAAAGAGGTCAATTGTTGCAAGCAGGGACAGTCTTACTTCGAAATCCATTTCTGAAGTAATGAAGATGAATTTTACAAAAGTGAAAGAGGTTTTTGTCAATAATAGAAAAAGGAAAACAAAAATCCTTAATTTTCTACACAGGTATCATATATTTGTATATATTAAAATTTCTTGGAGGCCTATTGCATAAAATAAAAAAATTTCAATTTAATTGTTTGTTTTAGTCATTATTTTGTGGCATGGATTTCGAGAAAATTAAAATTAATTTTTGACAAAGAGAGGATTTTTTCATTCATAACATACCCAATAAAAAAAATCTCTCATTTTTTCAAAACGTTTTGTGGTTAAAGCGATATTTCTCCATCGTGGAGGCCTATTTTTGCAAAAAACCAAGAAATTTTGACAAACTGGCAGAAGCGTAGCGAAACTTTGTTGTGTTGTTTCCTTAGGCCCCCAAATGAAAAAAAATCATATATGGTTGGATATATTATCACTTACACATGTCATATATGCCATTTGTGAGCCATGTCAAGCTACAATTTCAAAGAAAAAGGCAAAAAACATGCTAAAATGGGTTTCTGCCACTGTTTTGACCCCCTCACTACGCTTTTGGAGCAGCCTTGGGAAAAGTCAATTATTCTCAGCCTTGGAAAGGTCATTTTTCATTATTTATGACTCTAAATACAACTAGACCCTTTTCTTTCCAAATCTGCCTTCAGATCTGAAATTGAATCACGAAACATTACTCAAAAATGCTGTCAAAAACTTTGTTGCGCTTCTGAGGGAATTTGTTGCACTTCTATCAGCAAGGGAAAGTTTCGATTTTCTTTGGCCAAAGTCAACATTTACTCCTCCAAGGTAATATTATGATGTAATTAAATGTAAATGAGCTTTTAATGTTAATTTCATGTATATCCATGCTTAGTTAAGCTTGTTAAGTCAAAGTGAATTAGTTGGTCTAAATAGGGAGTTTGTTCTTAACTTCCCTAGCTTTAGGTTTTGTTTGAGAAAGTCATGTAAATTGTTCCTATCATGAGGGAGTTGACCCTGAGAGGGGGAAATAGGTTTTATGTTCTATATGTAGCCTGATCTAAATCATAGATAGGGTTGGACATTTGAGAGTGAGAGGCTTGGAGCTAGTGTACACTTTGCAGGAATAATATAAGCAGTTGCAGCTATTATCCTGGGATTCTTGTGGTATGCTTTTGTGATAGTTTTTTTCCTCTGTTTTATCATCAAATTGAATGTATATTTCTCCTTATTACCATATCTATGCTTTATTTTGATTATCTCATAGGTGTTTAACTTTATTAATAAGTCTTATGCTCTGTTCTGATGAGATTTTTATGTTATGTGTTCCTTCTTCTGATAAATGAATTCATAACTCATATGCTCATTTTGATCCTTCACATTTTCAGCCCTACACCACCATGAAAACCTACTTCTTTCATTGAGCATACCTACCTTGCCCCATTATATCTCTACAGTTGATCATTATAAACCCTAGCCTAGTTCCTAGACCCTTGAGCTTCATCCAACAAACTTTGAATTCAAACACCATTGAGCTTAATATCTAGCCTAACATTTGTTTTCCCCTCCTGTCACTTCATTGGTTGTGAGATCCTTGAGAGACCCCTCTCTGATTTGGTAGGGCTAGCTATCAGCTCTAAATATTGGTATGAGGTTACCTCCGTCGGTCTCCTTTCTACGCCTTGGGACACTAAGGAGTGCTAACTGTACTTGCATGTGCCTCTATTAAAATCATAGGTCGTTCATCGTCCAAAAAAAATCTACACAAAAATCTAGCTACTCCTAACTTATACAGGGACCCCACAATTAACTTATATTCAGTCATTTTCACCACTAGTTGCTTCTTCTACGCAACAATATCATTTTCTAGTGCCATCCTAGTACTAAAAAAGGTGCATCTGGTAGATTGGCCTTTAGATTCTATTCATCTTCTCTTATAGTCAAGCACACCAAATGTTCAGGCCATGCGTTCAATTTACCGGGTTTATTTGGAAATAATAATCCTGAAAAATAAATTAGCCACATGCAAATCCTACCCCCCAACATAGGCTAATTGATGAGGTACTTCAACACAAAATGATCGATGTAGAATTTAAATTTATTTCCCAACAAGTAATGTGTCGTAACATTCTTTATTTTTGATAATTTAGTTTTTATTTTATAAAAGAGGGTATGAAAAAAATAAAGAAAAAATGAAAATATGAAAAAATAGAAAATAAAAAGAGATGAAATAAAACCCCAACAAAATAATATGAAAATATTTGTATAAGTGTGCTTGTTTAAATGCCACTTCATGAATAAATTCAATTTGTAATGAATAAAGGTTTGTGTGCAGCTTATTTTTATGCCAAAACCTATTCTTCTGATCTGAATCAAATTGTTTAATCTCGATTAGATCATTTAAATTTTTGTTCTACATTAGAGAATAAGTTCAACCAAAAAGTTTAATATTGGTTGCAAATTATAAATTAGGATAGATTGGGACAAATAAAAGGCCTAAAATTCTCAAAAATTGGCCTAAAGTTATATTATATTAGGTTTAGATTAGTCAAGTAGTTTAAAAAGAGTAGCTAGTCTAAACACGCCCAAGATAGATTAATTTCTCAATTAGTGTTTAATTACCTTGTTAAAAGGTTGATTAATTAATTGTAAATAAACATGTTTTAGGATTTTTATCCAAATTCATATGCGACAAAATGTTTTGTTGGCAAGTGATAAAGTTTGGGCAAGGATCGACGATCATAGGCCTCCTTGCCCAGATCAACGAGGGGAAGCCTCTTCGCACCTGCTCACCACAAAACGAGATAACGATAAGGTGGAGTTGGGTGTAAAAAATGGTCTTGCCAGCGTGGGCCCCTCATATACGTGTCACCTCCTTAGCACTTCACAACCCCTCGCTCCATACCACTTACCGCTACCCCTCCCCCTTCGAAATCCTCCATTACACTTCTCGTGCTTCCCTATACTGTGCCAACGGTCACTCCTCCCACGCCATCCACCTCCAATCATTCCAGACCACGTCCCTCGCCCGATATCACCTATCCACTCCCTTGTATCCTTTGCCACCATTAATTCCCTTCCGTTGTTGATATTTCCTCCTGAAGATGCATTAATTTCCTAATTATCCAATCAGCAATGGCCTCCACTATAAAGGTCATCTTAAATAATCGTTAAATAGTATTTTTCCTCATTACATCTGCCTTTCTTCTACTGCTCTTTCACTGTTTCTGTTTTCTGTTTCTTTTATACAAATTCTCTACTGAGCCGAGTCTTCAACTGTTAGCTTCCTCTGAGCATATCTCTGCAACGTTTCTGCCCTTCACTATTAAATTCATGTTATACCATGGCTCCAAAGAAAAAGAGCAATCCTTCTGCCAGCTCCTCTTCAACACAGGAAACCCCAAAGGCCTTTGATGCCTTGGACCAAGACCATATCACATTAGCCGATCAATACTTTGAAATTTCATAAACTGAATGTGAATTCAACATGCACAACTGGCTGAAGTAGACATACTTTGATTATGAGGATGAAATAAACCTATGGGAATCCAATCTACCTCTCTATATGTTTCCTCAAACTTATTCCTTTCCTGATTTACTTATCTGGTGCCAATCCAAGTATAATCCTTTACAAATAACAATGGTAGCTCAAAATGGAGACATTTTGATAAATATCACTGCACAAACCATAAACAAAACGCTTCTGATACCCGAGAGTGACTCCCTTAGATTTTTCTCCACTGCAGCCTTAATTGACCTATATCACAAATTGACCTTCCCTTAGAGAGCTCAAATCTTTGAGATTTTTCTCCCTAAAGATGTTGAGCTTCCCAAGAAGAACCCTCCTTACCCAACATCTATGTTCCCTGAGAGAGCCAAGCACATCATTTCCCTAATTTCTTGCTTTTTAGGCTACCAGTCAGACCAATGGGTAGATGAAGATATCCTAAACTATCTATCCATATTTACTAAAGAAAAAAAGTATACCTTCGTGTATAACTACATTTAATTTTTAGCTGAATCTATGCATGAAAAATTGATGAACATCACTACTGAAGGAGTGTTTAAATACTCCTCTATCCTATTTCATATGTTTATTTTTCAGCAAGGAGACAGGTTTCCTATTGCTTTACACAAGCAGGATGATCAACAAGAGAATCAAGTAATTATTCACTGGACCTCATTAATTAGAAAGAACTCAAATGAGTTCAGATTTTTAGACTTCATAGATTCTTTCATTCACCCAGTTACACAACTTCTCAACAGTCAGAGTGAACCCAAAATCAACACAGAAATTAAAAGGATTCTGCACCTAGTGATCAAGTCAGAATAGGATACTAGTATCTTTACCAGAACTACAAGAGATCAGAGTATATGGATGCGAATTGGCTCCATATAAGTTGCCAAAGTATGTTCCAATGCTAATTTTCTCTCTAGAATATATTACGCAAATGATGAATATGGATGAACTTCATTTCATCTTAAGGAAGAGGATATCACAGTTCAAGATAAAGGCACATGTTGGATCATTCATTTGTAACACCAGATTAGCTGGTTTAGAGCCAGATGCTATATTAAAATAGATGGGTTTCCAACCCAACTTCGCCTGGTCTTATGATCCATTCATCATTATTTCAGACTTAAGGTTGGAACTCAAAACCACTCCTTATAATCGTATACCTAGGCCAGATATTGAGAAGTTCAGAAATTAGGAATAGTGGGAAGAGAATACTCTTCAAGAAGCAAAAGAACATGTTTTACCTCCTTCTACTCTTCAGACTCCTACTTCTCAAACTAAACATGAAAATAGGCCTATGGAAGGATCATCATCATCAACAATTGGAGAAAAGGAATTCATCCACTATCAAAATAAAACAAGGACAGAATCAAAGGGCACTACTACTACTACTACTACTACTAGTCAGGGTTAGAAGGAGCCTATCATCATTAATTTGGATGATTCACATGTATCTTTAGGGACAAAAGAACCTGTAATTACGACTCCTTCTTCTTCTTTTACTTCACATATTTTGCTAGAAATTACTCAATTTGCAGGAGCAAGAGAAAGAGAGGAGTCAAATGTTTTAAATAACTTCCTTGAAATCAAGAAGAATAATGAAGCTTTAAAATCTAATGTTTATGCACAGTTTTGGTAGTGGACTTCCACTTCACAACACAAGTTGTTGATAGCATTTGACAACGAGAAGGGAAGAATGCAAATCGCCTTTCTGTAGGGCCAAGTCCCTTTTCCTAGAGGTTCTTCTGATCACAAGAAACTCGTATTTACATTTGATGTTAATCACTTACATTCAATTGATCAAATGGTCGTGCATAGGCAGTCTGGTGAGATGTTGTTCTCAACCATGACCAACACTACTATGGCATTGTGAAAACTTAAAACTACTCTGTGAAATGTGAAATCACAAGTGAAGATTGAGAAAATATCATCGATAGCTAAGGACAACAATGTTAAGTCATTGGAGGACCTAGTAATTAAAATTGGATATGACCCCACTGATGTAAAAGTTGTTGAAGATATTATCAGGAGAAAGAACATAGATATTGCAACATTGAGAAAACAGTTGAAACTGCCTTCTACAGAGAACCCCCTGACCAAGGAGATAGCATAAATTGAACAACACAAGGAAGCAATTCTGAAACTAATAATTGAGCAGAATGTGTAGAAAAAAAATATGAACGAAAAGATTGAGAAATTGTGTAAGGAAAAAGATAAATTTATTCAGTTAGTTATAGCTCCCATCACAACTATTCATATTATAGTGTCCATAATAGTAGGGGAATCTACATCGACAGCAGAAGATTTGAACAAACTCTCATAGGAAATCACTTACCATAAGCAAGAGAATGAAAGGCTTCATAAGAAATTCTAGAATCTAGAAGCTTAGAAAATAAAGAATGATAGTTTGTATGTTAACGAAATGCATAAAACACACAATTTGAACAGAAGAATTCAAGAGTTGCAAAGTCATTCATTGATGGCTCAGACCTTGACCCAAGCCAAGGAAAACATATGGGCAGATATCAGTCAAGCCATAACTAAAGTATGGCCTTCCATTTAGATCATTTTTTAGCAGGAGAAACTCATACATAGATGTCAGGTAACCATTGATCAAGTGAAGCAACTTCTTAGAGATAAACCAAGTGAGGCTTCAGACATGATCAAAGTTCTTAACTCAAAAACCAGGGTTGAGTTGGAGCAGATATAAATTCAAGATAGAACATAAACCATCTTGGAAACCAAGAAGGTGTTGCAGAAAATTAACTTGATGACTCAGTTAGAGACTAAGTGCCAAACCTTGAAGACTTTTGTCCAAAGGTTTCATTTTAAATTTAATTCACTGAATCAGAGAGGATTGCCAAGATTAGTGGCCTTGAATGAGAGGTTGATTAGTCTAAAAGAATATTGCCAAAATATTTATACCATAGCCACTGATAAATCAAACTTTCCAGGTATGAAGGGGCATATTACAGGGAAACAAGAATTCGAATCTTTAGATTTTGATTTGACTATTAAGCATGATGTTAAGAAATTTACTACATAACATAAATAATTATCGAGAGGAATATATATAAAAAAATAACCAATAACAACCATAAACACATAAACGAAAATGTTTATCCAGGAAAACCCAAAATCCGAGGAAAAACCCAACCTAATAAGATCTCATTAGCATTGGCCAAAACCCTGGCTAATCCGACCAAGTGAGCCTTCATCACTCACCTCTAGGTCTTGAATTGCAATGAAGTCCTTCCAGCCTTTTATAAGCTCCATTACATATAATACCATGGGAAGAATACTATGGGTGCACAATATCATGTGCCCCAAAACCATCATTGTTTAACCTGGTCAACTTTGACTCTATCCTGAGTCAAGTTTACCTAACACATGAAATTAAACAACTTTTTTAAATAAGCCCACTTTTGAGAAATACACCGAGGTTGATGAAGTTTACAGGAAATTGGTAAATCTTGCCATACCAAGTGAAGACCGATGGGATCACTTGTGTGAAGTTATTGAATAACTTCCATCAACAACTAAAGGACAGCTAGGTAGCACTTTTTGGGGACCACATCATCAATAGCTTCCTAAAGGATAGAGCAAGCACTTAGCCGTTTTCAAATTCCTACAATTTTGTACTATTTTTGTAATTTTGTTTTAAAAATATCTAGTATAAATTTTTGTATAAATAACTCCTCCTTCAAGTTATTAAGGATTGAACCCTTGGATGAGCTTTGAGAACAAAATTGTAACCAAGCTGGAGATTTTCCAATTTAATGAAAGGATTCTGAATTTGCCTTCTATAGTTCTTTCTTCTTGTAAGTTTTCGTATGTGCTTATTTAATTATGTATTGCTTCATATATTTAAGTCTTTATGCAGAGATATGGGTAAGATCACACCGAGTATCAATCAGTCTTAAATCCCCTGTGAAGTTATCAACAATAACTAGGGAGTAGATTATAATACTATCTGTTATTATAAACTCCCCTATATCAATTAATTGTCACATAAATCTGCATTCGGTTAAATATATTTTTTTCTACAGGAAACATTGTTTTCCTGTATTCTTTTCTTATAAGCAATCAAATATTATGTTTGAATATGTAGCAAGTTATAATTCATCAATATTCTACTATTCATTCACTTTAAATCAATTTAACTATAGCTAGATAAATAACAGAGCTTTCATATAGCTTGGTAACTGTTAAGGTTTAAGCACCTGTTTTCAATAATTCATATCATTGGTCATCCATAAAATTTAAAACCAACAAAATATTTTAGATTCTTTGGCATGACTAACTGACCTAGAGTCATCTCATAGGACAACATAATAATGTATGAGCTTTTGTAAGGAACACACCATCACTTATCCTTCTCTTTCAATCATAGTGTAATTTTTCTTATCTGTCGACAACTTCCTGTTGGCAAAAGAAATAGGGTGATCAATATCCCCCTCCCCATTTTGTGCTAAGATCACACCAAATGAAATGTATGAAGTGTCAACATGCATGTGGAACACCTTGTGCTAATCCAAAAACACCAAAATTGGAAATGTCACTAGCTTCTCATTCAAGGTATTTGAAACTTTCTAACATTCATAATCCCATTGCATATTAGTTCCTTTATTCAACAAATTTTCCATGGGTGCGGTAATGTGAGCATATCCTTGGATAAACTTCCGATAGTACACAGTATGCCCCAAGGTAGATTGCAAGTACCTGACTGATGTAGGAGGTGGCAAGTACACTATTTCTATGATCTTAGCTATGCCAACTAACAAACCTTGCTTGGAGATGACATGCCCCAGCAAAATACCTAATGGTGAATAAAATATACATCTATTTAAATTTAAGGAAATACGCATCTGCCTGCACCTATACAACATTAGTCGTAGTACTTTGACATGGTTCTTTAGCATACTAAACACTCTCCAGTTGTCTAAGTAGACTTCCAATAACCTATGAATGAACTCCTTAAATGTTGCAACCATTATACGCGAGAATACGGCTGGCACATTCTTCAACCCAAATTGCATGACAGTGTATTGGAAGCATCCCCATTATGTCGCAAAAGTGGTCTTATGATGATCCCCCTTAGTAATTTTCACCTGATGGTACCCAAAAAATCTGTCAATGGAGTAAGAATCTTATCCTCCCACATTCTCCAGTATCTCATTTATTAATGGAGTAGGGAAAGGATCATGCATGCATGCACCATTCAATTTATGAAGGTCCATGTAAATCCTTATTTCACCTGTCTTCTTGTTCTGGACCATCATCAAATTTATCCAATCGAACTCTTCAATGTGATCAATAATTCCCACTTGCAGCATCTTATCCTACTCCCACTCAACCTTCTCCTTGTATATTGGATTGAGATGATAGGGTCATTGCTTAAAAATATTGGTGTTGGGCTTCAATGGAATTCTCATATTGCCCAATTTTCTGATAATCCTTTACATTTCCTCAAACGTATTGGGAAAAAAATCTTGATATTTGCGTAGAAGATTTGCAACCTTCTTTACTATTTCATCATCCAAATAATCTACTATGGTATCCATCTTTGGACTTTCCTCGATCCCAATGTTTACTTTTCATGTTTTGACAGTTTGTGTATACATAGTGGATTGCAACTCTAGTCCACTTACCGCATGATTCACTTCAACCTCTAGAATTTTTATATTCCTAGGATCCTCATCTTCTTCACCTTGTTTCACTATATTATAACACTCCATCAACTCTTGTATCTACTGCAACTTCTTGTGCGCAGGGAATAACAATACTCTTTCTAGCACTATCGTATCTCCAATGATGAAATTGTCTATCACAAAATGTCCAAAGCCTCATCAAGTGCTAGCTATTCTACCTTAAAATTGAAGGTATATATAAATTATTGCACTATCTATTTCCAATCCTTTGTTCCTCGATGCTCCTCCATCTCAGTATATCGATTTGTAGGAAAAATGTCCAATGTATGTACAAACCTGCATAACCAATCTTGTTTTGGTATATGTTCTCTAGCCCATGCTGCAATACACTGCTTTAAGTGCATCCGTGGGAGCTCCATGCTTGAATAATTATCCCCAAGGACCCTAGAATTGGTCCCAAGTCTAATGTACATTAACTGTTTGCACTACTGCCATCTCACAACTTGGCCCTTGTGTTTAATCCACCATATGGGTTAGGTTGTGCATAATGCAACATTGAATGCGGGAATTATCATATGCTTAGGTATCTAATCCTCAAACTCCTGCATAAATATAGTCACCTGAGATAGTCCATCAAAGTGAGTCAAGTTATGCACCTCAGTCCCTATCTAATGCGCTACTATGGTGATGTGTGTGCAACCTTCGAGTGTTGACCTCATGTATTTTTTCTACTAGTTTTCGAGTGCCGCTTCTAAATTAGAATTACATGATCTAATACTATGCCAACTCAACACTCCATCCATGGTAGGGTTCATTTAATTCTCTCGATGGGCTGTCACATTGTAAATGTTTTCCAACCCTTTCCTACTCATCTCACATTTAACCACTTCAATATACCAGACTCTTTCTCATGCATCTAGAGGTGCTATAACTTGAATGTACCCGGCTTCAAAAATCATCTTCCTCTTCTTCAAATTAATGATCACTTGATTACCAAACAACTAATCAATCCCCAACAAAGTTAGGTATGGATTAGTGTCATCAGCGATCTCTATAACTGTCAAAATCAACATTTTTCATAACTCCATCAATATTTATTGGTACTATGATCAATATTCAAATGGATAAGATAAAATGTTGATTAGATAATATTAACTAAATGGGAGACTAGGTTAAATTTGGTTTTCCCAATTTTTTCATGGTACTCTTTGGAAAAATATTTACATCGAACCCAAAGTCAAATATGATATTTTCCATTTCATATTCTCCCACCTATGCACTAAACCTAAATTCTTTGCTCATCCTCTTCCTGCAAGCTACCTGATTTACTATACGTGGTGATGGTCATGTGATAATTGCTTCAGGATCCTTGGTAATTTTTTCTACCAATTTCCCAAATTTCTCCAATGCGTGTTCTTTCTTTACTAGCTCGAGATAACTTTGGAGCAAGTTCTGAAATAGATCTTCTTCTATCATGGGTGACTTGTAAACCAAATCATCATACATAGTTGGCATGACTACTTCTTGGAATATGGTTGGTTTATCCCATTTTTAAATAACTATTTCAATTTGAGCTTCTTTGTAGGTTGTTTTCTCTCAAAGAGGGTCAAAATTTGGTGGAGGTTTCGACACCCTTTGTTGGGTGTGGAGCCTGATTATCTTCCTTATTCAAAGTTATTTGTTTCATCCAACTGTATATTAACCATATGTATACCCTAGGAAGACTATACACCCCTCCACATAAGGGGGTGCAGGCCCCTCGGGGGTGGGGTGGAAGGGGGGGGTGGGGATTCGAGGGCAGTGCCCCCAAAGCTAAAAATAGATTAAAAAATTTTCCTTGTAAAATTGTTATGGGGTAAAATGCATGGTGTATGGAGAATGAAAACTACCCTCAAAGGCCTTCCTGATACCTTTGACAGACTGTAAGATTTCTATAGAAGCTACCAAGTTATACACATGTTCATCTATCAAATATCAATTAATAAAGTATGGAAAGAGTATTACCTCAAGTCTCCTTCTTGATTTGTTTGGAGATCGAAATGCAACCAAGAAGAAATCTTTCAAAGCCGGCTCCAAATCAATTCCTGCACAAAGGAAAAGCATACACAATCATAGTATACAATCTTGAAAACTAATATATGAATGCACGATGAAAATCTATTTGCATACAACTAAACTACTTATCTTGACAAGTATCGAATGAACAACTTAATGAACAATGTTACCGACACTATGGAGTAGGGAACACAACTACAGTTCTGTATTAATGATGGAAGAGGGATTACAACTGCTATTGTATCAGTCTTCCTTTTCCCCTTCTGCTTCTCTCTCTCTCTCTCTCTTTTAGCTCACTTCTTAAGATATGTGACAGTTCACAACAGCTTAGTAGGCTATCCTTTCAAATGCTTTGACCATTATCACAATGGCCCTCACTTTGCTTATGTAGCAATCAAGTTAGGGTTGCCAAGCTCCTCATAGAGTTCAATAAGTTAAAAGCCATGAACCTGCCCTGTTTTCCAGCTCTTTCCCATTTTCCTTCTTTTTCAGATTGGAATTTCCCCAGATAGTTTGAATTTTGGGAATTTCCTTGCTTTTCTTAGGAAAATTTAGGGATAAATATCTAGATATTTGTGAGCAGATTCGTTGGTTTGACCCACTGAACTTCCCCTAGTTTCACTAACGCTACCCCTGGTCTAACAACTTGAGTTAGCAGGGTCACTAACGAACCCTTAGGCTTGGTAACAAGCTTTATAAAGTAGGTGTTCAGTGTGCAATCAGTGTTAGTGTGGAGTCAAGGCTTGCAATTGTGTTCTTTTCTTCAGTCATGTTCTCTTTCACCTCTGAATTGATGAGGAGGTCATTTTTTTGTATAACAAAAATATTGTAATATCATAATCAAGTTGGATCGTTCACTAGGAAAAATATCTAATAGCAGAAGTTATATTAATTTAGGGCTTTTTACCCTAGATGGAAGGAGGTAATTTTGTTGTATAACAGATGCCCCCTAGAGTATGAGATCAGAGACAGAGAAGATGGCTGAAATACTTTACTAAAACTGTAATTTTTCTTGTCAAAATGTAGAGAAAGAGAAGCTTTTGGCGGCAAGGGAAACCTGATACAACACATATATATAAAACTGCTAAAATCATGTCCTGAGTCGGGCATTCCCATGCTCAGTAGCTATGTCAGAGTAATCTTCTCAACTGAGATATGACAATGCTAGCCACCGATTAGCACAATGCGGATCCAATGTCATAATAGAATCATCCTAAAACAACTGTCTCCATAAAACAATAACCGTGGCTTGGGAGAGGAAACAAGGCTGAATGATGCAAGCCTCTACCCAAGGTCTTGATTTCTGCTTCACCGAATAACATAGATCGATACATGCGAATATATGTGTTGATATCGAACAAGTACAAAATCATCTGATTACCGGCCAATAATGGAGACTGTTAACAGATGCGAGGAAGGCCACCGATAATGGTGATGGTCTCCAAGATGCACAGTACAAACTAGCGAGTGTGAAATATTTCTTTGTTGTTGAACACCCGTAGAATCGTTTAACCAGGAGTCAATAATGAGAACCCTTGATCAAACACAAGGCAACCTACCACTAATGTCTACAAGTACCAAGGCACTAAATGTGTTTCTGGGTTATCTTCCTAGATAGAGTGTTGAAGTCGATAGGAAGAAACCTGTCGAAAGGTAGGCAATGATGTGTCCTAGATCAGTTGACACAAAACGGGACAAGAATGATTTTGTTTTTTGAGGAATCTTTCGAGCATTTGGGTCTAAACAATGGAGGGCATGATGAAAGGATATGCTTAATCGGTTGATGGAGGAAACGAATGGTTAACCCTTGAACAATAGAAGGCACGACAACGGTCTTAACTAGACAACACTTAGACTTATCAACACTATAAAGTGTTAGGATACAGAGATGTAATTACATTAGGGTATATAGGCTAAAACTCATAGGATGGTAGGGTTCATATTTGAGAGGCCGTCACAATGAAGGTTTATCTGAGGGAGTGCCATGTTTAAGGGAATGACTGTTGCCAAACCACGCTTTCTAATACGGAATATAGTTGTATTGTTCACTTTCCTTGTCTGATTAATTTTATGAGTCCAGACAGGTAAATTCATCAATCTTTTCATTTTTTTTAAAGAGTCTTAAAAGGACCGTAAAAAGAGCGACTATTTTCCCTATCTGATTAGTTTAATGAGTCCATACAGGCAAACTCGTCGAATTTTTCAGGTTTTAAGAGTCTGAAAAGTATCGTAAAAAGAAAAACTCTATATCTTATCTTTGTAGTTTAAAGATTCCAGACGAGACAACTCGGTGGTCTTTTCATATTTAGGGAGTCTAAAAAGATCGTAAAGTGCAACTCCATGGTGGTCCCTTTGTCATAATTTTTAACCAGGTGTGACAAAAGGTTAATAGTATACCCGGATCAATTACTTTTCCGTTTGTTAATCTATTGAATCCAAATAAAGAGAAACCTATGTTCAATAGATGTCGACCTCATTTTGTTACGAGTATGAGGAGATGGACTAAACTCGTTTTTCGTCATGAAATTTTAATGAGTCACGTGACGACAAACTCAATACCTTCATCAATTTTTTAACAAGTCAAATGAAGGAAACTCAAAGTGTCTTTTTTCAGTTTAGTGAGTGAGAAAAAAGAGGTAAAAGAACTGCTCATCTTTCCTTTGTAGATTTAATGAGCTCGAAGGGGGATAAAAACTCAGGGATTTTTTGGTTTAAGAGCGAGAAATGGTCCCAAAAAAGAAAGTGATCTTGTTGTTGCCATCTATTTTTAATGAGCCTGGTAACAAAAACTCGAGGACTTTCAGTTTAACGAGTGAGAAAAGTACCTAAAAGAATACTCAGGTCATCTTTATAGAGTTTAACGAGCCTGAAGACAAAAACTCAGGATTTTTTCATTTTAATGAGCGAGAAAAAAGCACCTAAAAAAAATGCTCAATTGGTGTTTTTCAGTTTAATGAGATGGAAAAAAGATCTAAAAAGAGTTTCTCATACCGTCATTTTATGTGTTTAACGAGCCCAATGATGGAAGGCTCGAAGATGTTTATATTTTTTAAAGAGTAATAAAATATCACAAAAAGTACTCTAACAATTGCGGCATATGTTTAACAAGCCCCATGATGAAAAACTCAGAGATGTTTATATTTTTTAAAGAGTAATAAAATATCGCAAAAAGTACTCTATCCATCGGTTGTTGGCTAGATATATCGATCTTGCGGACAAGGTCGATATCCCTAGTATCAGAAGATAGTCTAGCAACTACAGACAAACAATTCTATCTTTCTCTAGACATATGCAATTCATAAACAAAAACTATAGAGGTGTTTAGACCCTACCTTAATTCCAACGCTAGTTTGTAGCAGCCATCCTTTAATCGTTCGAACGAGTTTCCTTTTGAGAACCTGCAATCACAAACAAGCAAACATCAAATAGCACCTGCATAGCTAATATCATAAATCATGTCCATTATGGTGATCAAGAAATCCATAAAATAAACCATAAAACAACAGCTTATTGAGAAAAACAAACTTATTTGTATTAACTTTGAACTAGAAGAACCTTACAACCTTTTTAGCCTTGATGTTGAACAAGCTCCTCCCAGGGTTTGAAACAAGAATTTCCTTTACTTTGACAAGCCTTGCACTCTTCCAAATCAGATCTTAGAGGTATGTATTCTCTCCTCATAAAAACTCAACTAAGAAGACTAAGTTCTAGCAGCATTTCACCTCAAAAATATTTAGCTTTTAGCCTCCCAAGTAACCAGCCCAATGCTTCATTTTACAGTGCAGAGGAAGGAGGTTACAGATCCGCCTATTAAGGGATAGAGTCCTCATTCAAAGGGATAAGCTCCTCACATGAAGGGGTTAGATCCTTAAGGTATGGGACGCATGAACCTTAAGGGAGTGAACTTGCCGCCTCAAGATTCCTTCCAGAAGCTTCTATAAATGACTCAAAGTGAGTTTTTAAGAATATAATTGTGCCTTTTTAACTTTTACAAGGGTCCACACCCATAACACAGAGACAGAGTGGTTAGGTGTGTAGGAGCCATGACCATTAAGTGCGGGACCGTAGGTAATGCAAAGAGAAAGTGTGGAACCAGAGTTTTAGAGACTTTTGAGGGCTTTCTCTTATTTTCAAGGCTTGATATGAGGAAATGAGGCTTAATACTTGCAAAGGAGGAAAGTATGAGTGGTAATGGACTCACATAGATTGCAGACTGTCAAGGTGACATATGTAGACACAGTATGGGCATAGACATCTATTTATGAATAGTCCACTGTATAATGAATAAAAAAATTCCTCACATCCTGGATGGTAGAAACTAGATCCATGGTCTTGATTTCTGCTTCCTGAACTAGCACGATTCTATCCATGTGAATGAATGTGTCGAAGTCGAACATGGTACAAACCACTTGATTACCAGTCAATGATGTGAAGTATTAACAAGTGTGAGAGAAACCACCAATAATGTCAATGACTCTCAAAGTACTCAGTACAATCCATGAAATGTGAATAAATGAGATGATGTCGAAGATGTCATAGAAGCCTTTGATCGAAGGTCAATGATGCAACCTATCATTGAAGGTGAGAAACCTGTCATTAGGGCATGAAAATTCCAAGGTACTGACGATTTGTAGATCATGTTTTAGATAATTAGCTGAAGTCGATAGAAAGCGACCTGTCATAGGCAAGCCCACAACACGAAATCATAGATCAAGTTTTGAAGAAATATATTGGCAAGGACTAACTTAGGGATGGTCAAAATGGATGACAGATATTTTGTATATGAATGGTTTATTTGAACTAACCTCTTGAACACATAACGACACTACAGATAGTTTGGTGATAATTGACCCTAAGATAATACCCAAAAACCGGCTGAAGACTTTCAATATGGTTTGATTAACTGTTAAGCAAAGGATTTCCCAACCCAGGTGAACAAAAGTGTCGTGTTCAAGAGTGGTTAATGGCTTTTCTAAAACACAATGTGTAACAAACAGGTTCATTTTTCTCTCTTTTCCCCCACCATTTCTGGCAAGTACCTCTTTATTTTTGACAAGCTTGAGGAGAATAACATTTTCTTGTTTATAAGCTCATCCTTTGGATGAGTCCAACTTAGTTTAAAATTCGAACCCTAAGAAGGAGTGGTTCGTCCCTGTTTAAAATTGAATAGGTCGTTTATTGTTAAATTTTAACGAGTCCAGTATAGGAAAAATTCGGTGTTTTTTAATTTTAGGGAGTTAGAAGAAAAACTCCATGGGTGTCCTTTTTCGTAAATTTGTGTCACTCAAGCCCAAAAAAGTATAAAATAATACTTGAGAGATCCACTTGACCATTACGATCAAGGATTACTTTTCATAATTAGTGGCTCCCATCTGAAAAAGTAAAAAGGCGATCGAAGACACATCGTTTTATAACCAATATCGAACTTGAAATGACAAAATCTGGCAATCTTTTCATGTTTATACAGTCAGAAAAGAGTTGTAAGTGGACCGCCCTTTTAATTCCATTAACGAGTTGAAAATGGAAAAACTCGACAATCTTTTCATATTTTACAAGTCATAAAAGAGCTTAAAGAGGACTCCTCCTAGAGGGATGAGTGGTATAAAGGGTAGCAACTGGTTCCTACAATGGTGGAACTGCTCAAAACATGTAATGGTTAAGGGACTGGCTAACAAAACCACTCATAGATGCGGTCCCTCAGGAAGGGTAAACAATCAAATGAAAGCATATGATCGGCCAAAGAGATGGTGGCGATGGAATGAAAACAACCAAGGCTCATCTAACAAAGTTAAGTGGATAAACACGGCAATCACGAGATGTAAAATGGGTATGGGTTCATTTTTACACAAGCTTGAACCATAGAGAACTCTTCTTGGATTCGGTTTCATGTTTTAACAAGCTTGAAATGAAAAACTATGCTTGTTATAATTTCGCATGCCCCCTGCATAATGACTCAAATCGAGGTACATGCCCCCCAAGCTTTATTGCATTCAACCAGGTGGATGGAATGAAGGTTCACTTTCGAGATCTTGGAAAGGGAGTTGTTTCATTTTTTAATGAGGTTGACACAGGAAAAGAACTATCCTCAAAACCCTTGTTTTATTTTTTAAATGAGCTTGACACAAAACAAGGAACTATGCTCTAGACCCTTGTTTCATTTTTTAATGAGCTTAACACAAGACAAGGAACTATGCTCTAAACACCTTGTTTCATTTTTTAACGAGCTTGACACAAGACAAGGAACTATGCTCCAAACACCTTGTTTCATTTTTTAACGAGCTTGACAAGGGACAAGGAACTATGCTCTAGACCCTTGATTCATTTTTTAATGAGCTTGACACAAGACAAGGAACTATGCTCCAAACACCTGGTTTCATTTTTAAACGAGGTTGAGACAGGAACAAACTATCCTCGCAACATCCAGTTTCATTTTTTAACGAGGATGAGACAAGAACAAACTATCCTCGCGACTAGTCAGGAATCAGAAAACGACTGTATAGCCTTATATGCAACTTCAAAGGGATTCAAAGGCATCGTGCCATCAAATGAATCCACCTCAAAATTATAAGGTACAATTCGAGGATCATCAAAAGTACTAGTGTTCAATGAAATCATATGAATATTTGCAATAGAAGGCGATACGTTAGGAGGAGGGAAGGAAAAATTTCCTAGTAAACCAGAATATTTAATCAAACCTACGCCAACATCCTTGTAAGGGAACTTAATAAGTTGAAAGACTAATGAAACTATAGCAGTCACAACATAAGGCCAACTACAACCCAATACAAGGTTGTAATCTAGAGGGGCATCAACCACTTCCACATCTAGATTTATGGCTTTTCCTTCAACCCCTATAGGTAAATCTTCCAAAATACCAAAAGGATGGAACCCTCGGCCATCAAAATCCTTTAGAATTTTCGGAGACTAATTGAGTGTAGGAGAACCAAGCAATCTCCAACACTGGATCGACATAATACACGTAGAAGCTCCCTCATCAATCACAGTCCGAAAGCAAGGTCTGTTTTTTACTAACACTGGAATTTGGAAAGCCATTTGATGAGGAAGGTGGGGTGTACTATTCTCTAAATCAAAGATTATTAGGTTCGAATCTTGAATATCGACAGCTCCTATAGTAGACAATAGTAATTTACGCTATGTTGGGCATGATTGCAGCACTTCCAAAGCTGACATTGTTGAAGGGGTAATGGCTAAGTCTTCAAAAATGTTATAATTCTAAGCAGCTCTCATATGTGGATTGAAAGCTGATTTCTGAAATATACCTTTAGCAGGCAGTTTGATTACTAAGTCAGGGTTGGGTTTCTTGATCTATAGCGGATCAGAACCAAGAGGAGGTGTAGTTGATGTGTTTGAATTAGAAGATTTTGCTTCTTTACCATCAACATGATTTTTACTACCATAATCTTGCAATCGTGTCGCAATCCTGACATGAGACATCATCATAATGTGTTCTTCTGAGGTATTCGAGGAGGAAGCAACCACCTTACTTTCTTGAGTAGGAAAAGGATCCTTCATTGATAACCTTTAACGAATTTCGAAAGCTCTTCTCGATATGGGCATTCTCTGGTAAAAGGATCCTCATCACAAATGAAATAAGGATAGCGAGGTTTTCATTTTCGTGAGTAGTTTCATTTTTATTTGATTTATCTTTTGAGTTTTGATTTCTTTTGTTCTTCCCCTTTTCTTTACTACCAAATTTGGTGGTAGGTTAATCTACGACATGGACGTCGGCAGAAACTTCAGCGGAAGAATCTCCTTTCGAGGAAACAAGTAAAGTTATTGTAGGAGAAGAATTCTTTGAATATTTCTTCTTGCTTTTAATACTAACTAAACCAATTATACCATCAGCGGCATGAGACCCTAAAGGAGCTGTAGTTTTTGGAAGATTAGGGATTTTTTCATGTAAATTACCTGACTGCGTATAAACGAGGTCAAGGTACTGAGCTTGAGCAATAACTTGCTCTTCAGTGACAAATCCTGCCTTAGCTACATCTTCAGTGATTTTAGGTAACAATGATTTAACAAACCATTCCGCTAAAATTTGATCCGGAATGAAAACTTTCACTAAAGGCCTTCTACGTCGCCATCATGAATATGATCAGAAATATATGTGGACATGGATTGTGTTAGTGAAGTTAACAATTCCGTGCCATTGTCGTATCTGACAGGCAACTGAAAATGAGTTAAAAAATCAACGGCTAACTAATTGAAATTATAAAAAGAGCCTCGTGGTAACTCAATGTACCATTTGGCGGAAAGACCAATAAGAGTTCTTTGAAAAAGACGCAATCAAATTGAATCATCGATGATTGAATTAGATTCACACTAGAGCTGATAAATCATAACATGATTTGATGGATCCTCACTTGACTTACCCTCAAATTTTGTGATATCACTGGGAAACTTATTAGGCATTGGCGGCCAGTATGGAAGATAATAAATCTGATCATTCATAAGGCGCGACAAATCAGGTAAATCCAAAGTTGCAATAAATGGTAACTGATGGTTAGGGTCGCGAAAACCTTGTGTAATGAGACCAGTTCCAGGAGGAGGATATCCAGGATAACCTGGAATCGGATTTTCATTAGGAATGCTATAACCTCCTGTGAAACCAGGATTAACCAGACCAAACTAGGATTGTTGAGGCTATTGATAAGTATAGCCAAGGTATGGTTGATACTGATAAACTGGGTTTTGTATAGTAGGACCGGATTGATACTGTCCCTAGTACAGCTGACTCGTGGCAATTGTACTTGGACCAGCTTGTCCTGCAGGCATCTGGACCGAAGTTTGGATTGTAGGTCCTGATTCGGGCACAAAGACTTAAGGAGTTTGCACTGATGCAGGGATAGTAGAAATCGGAGCTACAGATACTCCAGAAACATGTGTGGTAGGTTGAACAGAAAATGCAACGGTTGCAGCAGCAGTTCGAGGCGGAGTCTGAGGTGAGCTAGGCCCAGGTTGCTGAAATAAACCAGGTGCACAGGTTTGAACCGTAAGTTGGACAGGTTGCTGGGTTGGACCAGAAACCAAAGGTTTTCCAGATTGATTAGATAACTACACATTAGGTTACAAAGTCTGTTGAGTTTGAGATGGATCCCACACCATGTTCATTCCAGGACCCATAAAAGGTTGTACATATGGAGGACCATAACTTGGTTCAATGTAGGGATAAAAATTAAGAGGTACATTTCCAGATCCTTGTAAAAATGATTGACCAGAAGGTGGTTGGAAACCTTGAGTTGGGTACTGACCTTGAGGTTGATAACCCTGAGGCATGTATTGATTCTAGGGTTGATAAGCATCCTGAGGAATATATTGAGTCTGGGGTTGACCTTGGGGTATGTACTATCCTGAAGGTTGAAAACCTTGAGGTAGCCCTCCAGGTGAAAACTAACTACCTTGGGGCTATCCCCCAGGCAGTAACTAACTACCTTGCCCCCCAGGAAGTAACTAACTACCTTGCCCCCCAAGCGATAACTGACTACCTTGAGGTTGAGGATTTGGAATACTACCAGACATCATAAAAATCTACTCTGTGTTCAACATTTTAGTTCCATTATTACCAAGTGATATTGATGTTCAGTCAGTTGAGGAGTTGCTCCTAAAAAAGTACTAGAAAGTGACTGGCACCCCAAAGGAACAGTAGGATTGCCATACAAAAATGTTTCCAGTGATTGGGAAAACATAGATGACTGTCTTGACATGATTGATCAAGGATAATAATCTCTAGGTGTAGGATGAAAATAATCACATGCAAATAAAGAAAATTTCAATAAAAGAACATAAATTCTCTAAAGAAACAAACAACTGAATCACATCCCTAAAAAATCTAAGAGTTCAAAACCACACACAAATAGTAACTTCCCATACTAAAAACACTAGTTAGTGATGAAAACCAACGTCGTAGAATTTTAATACAGAAAGGGTGGTTGGAACAGTTACCCCGACAACCTACTTAATGAAACAGACTAGCACAAGTTTCTTCACAAAACCATCTCAACTGAAGAGAGCCCCCCAGAGAGTCCAAGTGAGTCTAGTCGACGTCTGCGCCAGGTACAGTGAGACCCATCCTTCACCGTCACCTTAGGAAATCATCTTAAGTTTATGGACACTAAGGTTACCAACAACAACAAATACAACTGGGGAACAATCTATGATCCGATCTATGAGCAAGGGTAGAGTAACAAAGCTCAATCCCCTTAAAGGCTCCTCGACATGATCAATCTGAGGTTTACCAACAAGTGACCCCAGGCTCCTCAACAATGGTTAATCCGAGGTTTACCATTTATAATACGCACAAATCTTCTATCTTTCCCAATGAAACAGGCTTGATCATCTCAAAAGTTCGGACATGATCTCGTGATTGACTCCTCTAAGAGAAGCTTCCCAGAATGTATCAATTACAATTGGATTTATTTCCTACCGCAAGATATAGCTACTTGTTTGTTTTAACTATCTTGGAGAGTTAATTACTCCCTACTCAAAGATACTAGCCTAAGCTATATTGGTGATAAGAGTCCTAGAAATAAAAAATATTACTAGATCAATTTTAATTAAGCGTTGCTTTTATAGGTTGTTCTTTAATTCAATAGGTATAGAAATGAAACTTTGATGGTGTGAACACTCGACTCCAAAAACACTAAAAAATGCACCTAAAATGATAAACAATTCATTTTTCTTTCAATGAATTTTTAGCTAAAAGAGAGAGTTCGAGAATGCAATTCTTTAAGAAACAAATCCTTCCTTCACCATGGAATTGGAAAGAAAATATTTTTGCCTTTTTCTAATTAATGCTCACAGAAAATCCCTTTCTCTTTTCTAAACTCGAAACTACAAAAAACATTTTTTTTCAAAAGAGATCTACAAGTTCTAGAAAACACTCAAAACTACAAAAACTAATTTTGAGATCTAAAAACTTGAAAAAAAACCTAATTGTATAAAAGCTTCAATTCTTTTTGAGGACATTTTACTTAGCTATTCAGTAAACTAAGGATTCATTCGTTCAGAATAACAAATCAATAAAAAAACATCCAGATATGTTTTCTTTTGGAAAAATGAAATTCAAAACTTATAACCAAGTTCGTTCAAAGATTTGCAAAGAGAAAACTAAATCTATTTCTCACAAAGGATAGATTTCACAACCAAGTCAAACTCATCAAGAAGACGAAAAGACACCAGGGTAATATAAGGTTTCTTAGGCTTTTAATCTTTGAGTCACTACAGAGACCAAGTGAAAACCATTCTAGGCATGCAAAACTTCTAGAAAATCATCTAAAACAAAAATACCAATGGAACTCACTCTAAAGAGATTTTTGAAAGGACAAATGCAAATCTGGGTAGACATTAAAAACCTTAAATTAAACCCAAGCTTAACTGGAAGAAAACATTTTATGTTTTTCAAAAAAAATTACAGGGTCCACGGGCTTCAAGAAGAACGAGATGCGGTACCACTCCGTGTACTAAAGGATGAACACGGAGATGCCCGCACTGTCTTCAAAGAGAAAGTGTGGTCCCCTGAAAACTTTGAAAAAAACAAAAAATAATCCAGATTCTAAAAACTACCCAATCCAACACACATAAAGCAAAAACCAGAAACAAGAACAAGTTTCTCAAGTCAAAGACAAAGGAAAACCAAAAACCAAATTCAGATCCCTAGCGGAGTCGCCAATTTGTTGGACGGATAAATCGATCTTGTGGACAAGGTCGATATCCCTAGTATCAGAAGATAGTCTAGCAACAAACAAACAAACAAATCTATCTTTCTCTAGATATATGCAATTCATAAACAAAAACTATAGAGGTGTTTAGACCCTACCTTAAGTCCAACACTAGTTTGTAGCAGCCATCCTTTAATCGTTCGAAAGAGTTTCCTTTTGAGAACTTGTAATCATAAACAAGCAAACATCAAATAGCACCTGCATAGCTAATATCATAAATCATGTCCATTATGGTGATCAAGGAATCCATAAAATAAACCATAAAACAACAACTTATTGAGAAAAACAAACTTATTTGTATTAACTTTGAACTAGAAGAACCTCACAACCTTTTCAGCCTTGGTGTTGAATTCCCGGGGTTCAAAATAAGAATTTCCTTTACATTGACAAGCCTTGCACTCTTCCAAATGAGATCTTAGAGGTATGTAATCTCTCCTCATAAAAACTCAACTAAGAAGACTAAGTTCCAACATCATTTCACCTCAAAAATATTTAGCTTTTAACCTCCCAAGTAACCAGCCCAATGCTTCATTTTATAGTGTATAGGAAGGAGGTTACAGGTCCACCTATGAAGGGATAGAGTCCTCCTTCAAAGGGATAAGATCCTCACATCAAGGGGTTAGCTCCTTAAGGTATGGGATGCATGAACCTTAAGGGAGAGAACTTTCCACCTCAAGATTCCTTCCAGAAGCTTCTAGAAATGGCACAAAGTGAGCTTTTAATAATATATGTGTGCCTTTTTAACTTTTACAAGGGTCCACATCCATAACACAGAGACAGAGTGGTCAGGTGTCTAGGAGCCATGACCATTAGGTGCGGGACCACAGGTAATGCAAAGAGAAAGTGCGGAACCAGAGTTTTAGAGACTTTTGAGGGCTTTCTCTTATTTTCAAGGCTTGATATGAGGAAATGAGGCTTAAGACTTGCAAAGGAGGAAAGTATGAGTGGTAATGGACTCACACAGATTGCAGAATGTCAAGGTGACAATTTTTTGTGCAACATCAGTGCATAAGTTTAACGAGTTTAACGATGAAAAACTCGGAGATGTTTATATTTTTTAAAGAGCAATAAAATGTCACAAAAAGTACTCTATCCTTCGCTGCATAAGTTTGATGAACTTAGCAATGAAAAACTTGAAGATGTTTATATTTTTTAAAGAGCAATAAAATGTCTCTAAAAGTGCTCTATCATCTTTGTAGTATTTTAACAAGCCCAAAGAAGGAGACTCAAGGTTTTTCGGATTAACGAGCAAGAAAAATACCATAAAACGAATGCTTGAACTTCCTTGGTCTCATGCTTGACAATAGAATGGTCTATGCCATTCATTTCCTCATAAGACCAAGGAAAAACATCATGGAAGTCCTTAAAAGGAAAGATGAAGCTCACAATTTCCTCAAGATTGTGATTGGCTCCAATCTGTATGTTTTCCACGATGCCTGTCATGACAAAAATATCGATGAGAAATGGTTTTGAAATATTGCCCCTTTTTCCTTCTGCCTCCAAATTTTGGAGGATTGTATAGGGTGAGGAAACGATTTCTAGTGCGTTAGGTGATAGGATTTGAAGAGGCATCATGTCCGAATTAGATATCAAAACATGATGGTGTGAGTCCTCCCAAGGTCGCTCCTCTAAACTTATGATCTCTCTAATAACTTCATCCATAGGTAGGACTTGATTGAGTGGATCGAAAGAAGGAGCGGTTATGGGAGGGGTAGTGGTACCATTGGCCAAAACCAAAGTGACTAGAGATTCAGATGCAATTTGAATGGCTTCGTAGGCCAATTTCGTTGGTGACAGCAGAATTTGTTCTCCATATGTGTCAATGTCGGAAGGAGCCGGTAGGATCCATGGATTGGTTTATTCATGAGGCATAGATGAAAGCATATTGACCATCTGTGAAACCTTCAACTGCTGAAAAGGGAAACAACCCACGAGAGAAGAAGCCTTCAATAGACCAATACCTAAACTGACATAAGAGTTACTTCCACCTCCTACTAAGGGTACGAAGACACTTGGTCATAGTGAATAATCAGGGGTGCAGAAAGACAACTAATCTATTGTTACTACCTTTCCATCTAATGGAAATAGGATGATGTGAAAGATAGTAGATATGATGGCTGACATGGAATATGTCCAACTGCGACCCAGCAAGAGATTATAGTCGAGATTCTTTTCCATGACTTCTATGTCCACCATTATGGTTTTCCCACTCAAAGTGATGGGGAAACCAGCTAGGTATCCTTTTGGGATAAAGGTGTGGCCATCGAAAGCTTTCACGGAGTTCGACGACAGGGATAGGGTTGGAGAACCCAGGGCAAGCCAAAATGAAGCTGACATGACGCAGGTCAAAGCACCTTCTTCGATAACAGTTCTAAGTATACCTTTACCTTTCAAGGTGATATGCACCTGGAATGCAAGCTGGTGAGAAAGGGGAGGTTTACACTTGTCCATGTCGAAAATAGCAACCATGGAATCCTGTTGGTCGATAGCACCAATAGCTGAAAGCAAAGCTTTCCGTTGTGTTGGGTATGTTTATGATACTTTGAGTGCCGACATAGCAGATGGCGCTTGCACCAAATCTTCTACAATGTTGTAGTGTTGGGTGGCATGTGTAGATTTATTATGCAATGTGCATCGAAGTGCCCCTTTTGGGGGTCGAATTACAAGGGCTGCAACTAGCCCATTGATATGCAAATCGTTGGGTGGTAGTGGGCTTTCACTTGAGGAAGGTTCTGTTGCATGAGTGATAGGATCTCCATAAGATTTGGCTCTTGTGGCGAGATATATCGTTTTAAATGTGTAAATGGTAGAAGGTCCTTCTCTAGCTGAAGGATGTTGCGAACTACCATTGCCCCCTTGCAGGGATTGCAGTTGGTTTGCAATCAAATTTTGTTGCTGCTAATTGGGAAAACGATTTCTAAGGATAGTAGGAGCCTTACCAGTATCCTTTTTAGCAAGGTGTTCAGTGCATTCCTGAAGCCGCAGACAACGCCAGGTCCTATGGTCTACAACACATAGTTTGCATGGATATCTGGGGGGTCTATCCTTTTCTTTGTCAGCAGGCGCAATAGCCTTTTATTTAGGATTGGGCTGCTTTGTTGACTTCTCCTCAAAAGGAGTGGTATTTTTCTTGTTCTTCTTATTCTTGCCACCGGATTTCTGTGTAGACTGCACGGAGTTTATCGCAGCGGCAGGAAGGGCAGTCGCTTTGGTAGAGGGGTACACCGACATCTCGGCGATGTGACTGCTGAGTTGTTTTACAGAAGCCCCAGAGGTGGCACTGAAAATCCCATGGATGTGCACTCCAGGGTGCTGAGTAGTGGAAGCATTGGGGATTTTGTCGTAAAGAGTGCCAGACTATGAATATATCAAATCTAAGTGCTGGGCACGACGTATGGATTGGTATTCTGTGACTGCACCATCTAGAGCGACATCTCTAGCGATTTATGGGAGAAAGGACTTACAGAACCATTCAGCTAAGAGAAAGTTTGGGATGGGAGCTTTGACTAACCTCTGCCTACATCTCCATTCATGAATATGATGGGAGATGTGGGTGGTGGTATCCTGACTAATTACAGTGAGGAGCTCTGTCCCAGTCTCATAGCGGATAGGTAGCTGGAAGTGCTTTAGGAATTCCATCGCTAATGTGTCGAAGGTATTTACTGACCCACATGGTAACTCAATATACCATTTCTCTATGTTTCCAATGAGGGTGTGGGGAAAAAGACGTAGCCAGACACTATTATCCATCATAGAGTTTGAAACACACCATAGATGGTAGGTGGTGATATGGGTGCCCGAATCCTTCCCTTGCTTGCCATCGAACTTGGGGATGTCCATTGGTATCTTATGTGGTATCGGTGGCCATTGTAAGTTGTGATAGATGGGGTCATTCATTAGTTTGTATAAGTTGGGTATGTCCAACGTTGCCAAGAAATGCAGAGAGTTAGGTGTCCCCGACTCAGACCATGGTGATGATAGACGACCTGAGGAGCTTTGCGCTCCTCCCATTGTTTGGTTCCCCATATTATACATGGATTGCATGGTGTAGCAGTTTCTTTGAGATATGGTGTTGTAGAGTGGATTTCCATGAGGATTTTGATACTGGGTTCTTGAATTTCCCCCAGGATAAGTGGTGCCCCCTTGACTCATTTGAATATGTGAGTAGGGTGCCCCCATGGATTGGTTGGGAATCCCTTGAGGATACCTGCCCGACACAGAACTAGCCATTTGGCCTTGATTGACAGAGGAAGTGCTCATGTCAATTAGCAACTGACCATGCATGCCTGAGAATGTAGGGGGAACTATTACATTCCCTACCAGCATGTGCATACTAGGAACCCCCCCAAGTCAAGTATATGGATATGGGGGTTTGAACTATATAACGATGGCCGACCTTGTTGTTGGTAAATGGGAACCGCGCCCATAGTGACACATTGAGCATTATAGGGAGTTTTGTATGTGGCACTTCTCGAAGGTATGCAATTTGATATGAGAGGAGTGGAACCCAGCATCTGCTGGGGCCAGCTTGTCAATGGTGTCATGTGAGTGGTTGTACCTGGGACAAATGGAATAGTGGGATTCCACATTACCGGTTTTGTGATGACAGTCAATTGGGGAAGTGGTGGAGGACCAAATGTGTCCACAAAGTTCCACGACCCGTTAGTCATCAACGAGATAGATGGAAATGTTCCAACTACCGAAGTAGGAAGTACAGGTACCACGGGAGCAAAGACTGTTTCCAACTTATTCGTGAGTGGACGGTTAAAGGGAGGAAGAAATCCTTCAGTAAAGAAATCCTCCGCTAAACTTGAATCGTCGGTCACCCAAATAGATCTCGTATGAGATCTAGGAGACTGATTTCCCAAAGATGGGGAATCCGAATCAGTGGAACTCAACAGATCTTCCAAAATGAGTGAAGGAAGTCCTAACGATCATCTAGATTGACCACGAGGGCTGGATGTAGCCACGGTGACCGTTAATTTTAATCAAATAAATTTTATGGTGATATTCGTTAAAGTCTCAAGATGATAACACTCAGGTGCCTAAAAATATAAAAAATGCACTAAATCTATCAATCATCAAATAGAGGAAAAATACCTCATCTGATAATCTCTGATCATCGAAGATGAAACCCAGTATCTCAATGAATAACATAGAAGGATGGCTAGATGTATAGTTACGATTACTTTAGAGCTTCGCCCAAACCTCAGATTGAGGGGCCAAGTACTCTCATGAAGATGAGCACCCTCCCAAAGTCTAAAGACAAAGTAGATGTGTCTGTCTTAGGTACCAGGACAGCCCGTCCCAATCACCTTGTGTAAGTCCCTATAAGTTTGGCCACTAGAGATACCTCAGATCACAAAAATTATTAGGGGGGGACATAGTCATAGACAACACGTTGTGCAGGCAGGATACCTAAGTCCCCGACTCAGTTCCAAAATCCCTGAAGGGACCCCCAATACATAGAATGCCCAAAGGATTTGTAAAAGAAGGCGGGCTACCTTCAATTGCAGTCTGATGTTGTCTCGTATTTAACTCCATTTTTAGTGGAGTGGTCCTGGTAATATGAGTGCAGAAGGAATTTTTCACTTGTTAATGACACTAGTTTTGGTTTTCAACCTTGGGAAGTTCACTCACATGCTTATCCCAAGATCCTAGCCAGCTAATGTTGGTTTTCTCAAAAGAGTAACTGATTGATTTTAATGTAAATTTTATGTGTACTTGATTGTTTGTCTTTGGTAGGGGAGTTGACGTATGAAATATGGTGAGACTCTTGACTCAATAAATCATGCAAAAAAAATGCTTTTGAAAAAAAAATCAATTTAATGCAAACAAGTTGTATTCTACATATTCATATTTTTCACATATTCATAGTTTCTTCCATGCATCCCTAGTCTTTCAACACATGCATAGCCAAAAGATCCTTTTCCAGTATTTCCTAACAACTACTTGGAAACAAAATGAAGCATCTTACCACTAGTTAAACAAAAGGATGAATACAAATTGTCAGTGTTTCTTTCAAAAAAAATGTTTTAAAGAGAGAAAAACCAAAACATTTTTCCTAAAAATAAATTTCTAGGACACCAATTTTGCTGACATAATACAGTTACAGATCTTATTTCAGCCCATGAAAAGATTTCCCACCCCTATTGGCTTACAACCACTGCTGCAAATCAAATTCTAAGGAGACTAACGCTCTGTAGTTGTGGCTACAGAGAGTTAGTAGGTAAACCAACGCTCCCTGTGAACAGGGATAGTGCTTTATAAAGCTTTGTTTTGCCTGCTAACCTGCGTTAGTGAGGGAAATCAATCAAAAAGAGGGTTTCCAAGATTAGCTTCTGAGATGAATGTATATAAGTAGGATGCAAAAAGATATTTGGTGGATCAAAAAAGGATTGCTGAAGTTTTGGGAGCTAAGAGAGGGAGGAGAAACTAAGAAACTTTCCAGGTAAACCGGGAACTAGATGTATAGTCCCTAGCGGAGCTACCAATTCTGCTATGGGGTAAAATTCACGGTGTATGGAGAATTAAAACTACCCTCAAAGGCCTTCTCGGGACCTTTGACAGACTGTAAGATTATCTACAGAAGCTACCAAGTTATACACATGTTCATCTATCAAATATCAATTAACAAAGTATGGAAAGAGTATTACCTCAAGTCTCCTTCTAGATTTGTTTGGAGATCGCAATGCAGCCAAGAAGAACTCCTTCAAAGTCGGCTCCAAATCAATTCCTGCACAAAGGAAAGTCAAACACAATCACAGTATACAATCTTGAAAACTAATATATGAATGCACAATGAACATCTATTTTCATACAACTAAACTACTCAACTCAACAATTATCGAATGAACAACTTAATGAACAATGTTACTGACACTATGGAGTAGGGAACACAACTACAATTCTATATTAATGATGGAAGAGTGATTACAACCACTTTTGTATCATTCTTCCTTTGCCCCTTCTACTTCTCTCTCTCTCTCTCTCTCTCTCTCTCTCTCTCTCTCTCTCTCTTTTAGCTCACTTCTTAAGATATGTGACAGTTCACAATAGCTTAGTAGGCTATCCTTTCAAATGCTCTAACCCTTGCCACAATGGCTCTCACTTTGCTTATGTAGAAATCGAGTTAGGGTTTCCAATCTCCTCATAGAGTTCATTAGGATAAAATCCATGAACCTGCCCTATTTTCCAGCTCTTTCCCATTTGCCTTCTTTTCCAGATTGGAATTTCCCCAAATAGTTTGATTTTTGGGAATTTCCTTGCTTTTCTTGAGCAAATTCAGGGATAAATATCTAGATATTTGTGAGCAGATTCATTGGTTTGACCCACTGAAATTCCCTTAGTTTCACTAACGCTACCCTTGGTCTAAAAACTTGAGTTAGCAGGGTCACTAACGCACCCTTAGGCTTGGTAAAAAGCTTTATAAAGCAGGTTTTCAGTGTGCAACCAACATTAGTGTGGAGTCAAGGCTTGCAATTGTGGTCTTTGCTTTAGTCATGTTGTCTTTCACCTCTGAGTTGATGAGGAGGTCATTTTGTTGTATAACAAAAATATTGTAATTTCATAGTCAAGTTGGGTCGTTCACTAGGAAAAATATCTAACAGTGGAAGTTATATTAATTTAGGGTTTTTTCACCTAGATGAAAACCCTCAGTTATTATGAGGGAATTGTATTGCAACTGTGTAATATTATTTTGAGTGAGAAAGAAAGAGGGGATTGTCTTAGAGTGAAGAGGAAATTATAGCGGATCTGTTGTAGGTAATATCTCTTCGTTTTGATGGATAATATAAAAGGAAGGACTGGTTGTTTCTCTATGGACATAGCCCAAATTGGGTGAACCACATATATCTATGCCTCTCTTGTATTATGTTATTTTTGTGTTCTTGTTTCTGCAATATTTTATGTGTTTCATTTCTCTGTAATATATAATTTTCTAACACCCTCCTCATCCATTATGACTATGAAGTCATAGGTTTCTCAACATCCACTCCAGTTCTGATGCCTCCTTGCATTATTATGCCAACTTGTTGGGCTCTCTGGGGCTCAACCTCTATCATTTATATAGTTGGACCCTGTTTAGTCAATTTAGTATGTCCTAAATTTCTACATTAATTATCAATTCGGGAGTCGTAATCTATTGAAGTGTGGCGCACTGTATATGCAAGACAACCTCTTTCTTACTTTTATTATTTTCAATTTTATTTTGTTTTTGGGGTTTTGTCTTTGTTGGTATCCTAATGCAAATGGAAATCTTATCCCTAGGTTTTAAGAATACTTTTAGAGGGCAAGTATGGATGTAGATTTAAGACAAGGTTTATGTCTCTTATGATAATTTACAAAACGTAGCACTTCAAAAGATCTCAAAACATGTTATTGATAAAATTAGTACTTGAATAGGAATGTAAATGTGCAGCTACTTCAATCAAGCAAAAGATGAAATACTAATCATGAAGTCGTTGTCTCTGCTGCCCATCTAACTATAGAAATAAAATCTAAGCTATTGCACTCAAACAAACCAAAAATTGTAGACTAATGAAAGCAAGATCAATTTACTTCACTTATAATCTGATAGCTCACCAAGTAGCTTCTCGGGTTAAGCCATGGCACCGGAGATAACGTCAAATAACATGAAGAATTGATATCTAAACTACCTACTTGCATATTAATGAAAGCAAAATCAAATTACTTCACTTATAATCCAATAGCTCGCCAAGTAGCTTCTCAGGTTAAGCCATGGCACCAGAGATAACATCAAATAACATGAAGAACTTGATATCTAAACTACCTACTTGCAAATTAATGAAACTAAAATCAAATTACTTCACTTATAATCCAATAGCTTGCCAAGTAGCTTCTCGGGTTAAGCCATGGCACCGGAGATAACGTCAAATAACTTGAAGAACTTGATATCTAGAATACCTACTTGCAAATTAATGAAAGCAAAATCAAATTACTTCACTTATAATCAGATAGCTCGCCAAGTAGCTTCTCAGGTTAATCCATGGCACCAGAGATAACATCAAATAGCATGAATAATTTGATATCTAAACTAGCTAACAACAACAAATAAATATCACTGAAATCAAAGCATAACTAAAATTGAAAATCTTAAAAAGTTCAGTAGAGAGGAAAATCTCATATCACTATTTAATGCAAAAATTATATGAAAAAGCTCGAGCATAACCTATCCTGAAACACACTTATCAGTATTAGTAAAAAGTATGCAATATTGGAAAATCATGTACAGGAGTAAAAGATTAATACCATAAACAAATTATGAAACATATACAGTGGAAATAAGAGAAAGGATGCATGAAAACTTTACAAAAATGAAAAGCAAAACCTCAGCTAGTAGGGGCCCTCTGCACGACCTTTGGTTAATACGTTGTCAACCTAAGATTATGCTTTAAACAGTCATAAGAAACATAGTTTTTATATTGCAAAATAGAGGATATGTCTTCTCGTTACAACAACAGGACTAACGCTACAACAACAACATAAAAACTAACATCAAGACTAACTACTTACGTTTGGAAACGTTTTATTTATAGAGGAAAATAGATAACTATTCTTTTGTGAGAAATATTCAACGAAGGACACGTAAACTGGACAAAACCCATAATTTTAGCCTCCTGGTTGCCATGATAATTCAATCTACAAAAGGTGGATGCTGGATTTGCATCATGGAGACGCCCTGCAGTTGTCAAGAGGGAACCACGAATGTAGGAACGGTCTCAGACCTTTCACGTGCTGAAACAGAGACCTATTTGATGTAGGACTCCTTGTTTGACCATCCTTTGACCAAGTCTTTTCTTTATGAATTCGACTAAATAGATAGGACCTTGTCCATGTCTAGATCATTTCTGAGCTGCCCACGTGCATTGTTTCACCTGCCGACACCTGTAACCTATAGAACAATAAAAATAGTTTTGGAATTACGAGTCAGCTGCAGAAAGTGGCTACATTTTGTAGTTGATGAACAAAATCTAAATCAAATAGCACACACAAGGATATAGTTATAAAACCACTTAAATGCACTCCTAGAATCAATATGTAATGATCTTTGATAGCTTATGAGGCACTGATGTGGGAAAAAGGTCTAGGAAAGTATGTAGAAGAGAGGTAGTTTTAGGGCTCAACATACCCCCACTGTGAAGATGTTGCATGTCCTCATGCAACCAAAATTGTGACTATCCTTCCTTCAATTCATCTGCTCTGAGACTTCTGCTAATACATCTAGCCTTCTTTTCTTCTTCCTTGGTGTCACTGTCATCCTGGGCTTCATCATTAGGCACCTGTATTTGAGGTTGATGAGAGCTATGCTCAACCTTCTATTCTTTTTCTTCAATTTCCTATTTTTCTTGTGCCACAATCCAAGATGCAACATGGTGTTGTCATCGATAATTTTATCCAACCTGTTCTGTCTTTCATTGTGTCATTTTCCCTTTTGATGTGTCTATTCAGGAATTCTAGTTCAAAAACTTCCAATTTTAATGATTGGATCAAAACTTCCTGAACTATATTAGGCTGATTAGATGAAGTGCCCTGGTCTGTTGCAGTCTTTTCCAATGATTTAATAAATTCATACATCTGTTGCTGAGTTGGATCTATTTCTGGTGTAACCTTTCTTGGACTAATTTCAAAATCTGGTTGAGGAAAAGGAGAATGATGTGGGCTATGGTCAGGAGGAGTGATTGCTGGTGACCGTTTTGGTGTTTCCCCTCCTAAGTCTATGAAGTGAACACCTTTGATTTGCACTTTCTTCAATTTGCCTCTAAGTCTTGAGCTCCTTCTTAAATTTTATGAACTGGTACGCTTTTCTACACTATGTTTTTCCTTTCCCTTTTCTTTTGCTTTAGCTGATTGTTCTTTACACTGAATTAGTCTTTCAAAAAGTATTTTTTCCTCTTCTGAGGAAGGTTCTGGGGTTTAATAAACATCTTCAACATTTCTTTTCCCCTTCTATTTCACTTGTTTCCTAACCTCAGCCAAAGTTTCAGACAACATTTCTTCCTTACTGGTTTCTTTAGTTATGCTAGTAGGAGCATCTTGAATGTTTACACTTGTTTTTATCCTCCTATTTTTTCTTGTTGAGCTACTTTCAGGTGTTTTAGGTGGGTCCTGAAATAAATTTCTAATCAGGAACTATTCCCATGTGTCCTTTCTTTCCTTCAATTGTTTTTCAATCAGAATTTTAACAAGGTTGTGATGATAAATATGAGGCTCTACATCATCTAGATTCTTTTTTACAGTGGTGGACATATTTTTCAAGCTACTCAATAAGAAATAAGGAAAATTGTTGGTTGAATTCTCCAGAAAATTCATTAACAACCTTATATGGTACATGTACATGGACCCAAACCTTCCTTCACACATAATAAACTTCTGAATTATCAAAAGAAAACTAGTCCATTTTTCCTTTAGGGCAGAAACAGGGATTCCACATTTAAAAATAGTTATATCCATACCTGGGTTACGGAAAATGATCCTTCAGGCCATCTCATCAAAGTCTTTGTTTTTGAACCGTCATTCTCCTTCCTATGGGATCTTTGTTGCTACTGCAATGGATGCCTCTGTGACCGAAAATTTGATATCCCCAACCTCAACTTCCATGCTGTTGAAGGACCTTGAAAATGTCTTCATTACTTCTTTATTATGACCCATGAATTTATGGATAAACTGCAGCGACCTTGCTTTCCTCAACGTGCTCTTTAACTATGGATAACCCTCCATGAATTTTGCCCTGTCTAGCTTTGTTCTTACCAGAAGGCCCATTCCTTCCTCTTGCTTCAAAAATACCTCTGTAAGTGATGGATTGTAAGTGATGGTTTGACAGAGGCGAAATGATTGTATGAGCGGAAGATGGAGGAGGATTTTGGAGAAAAGCAGTAGTCACAAGATGGAAAGAATATAGAGCATACAATGAAAATGAGTTCACGAAGTAGAGGTTTGTATAAACAACCTTGAACTTGCAATCATAAACTCAATGGAAACAGAGTGAGTCTGGCATAATTTTGAAATAAAAGGCTGCGGAGTGGACATTAGCAAATTCATAAAATGACTACGGAGTGGTGCGGCAGAGGAGAGTCGTGGTCAATTGGATTACGTCTTCATGATTAACCGGTTCAACAGGTGTAATGCAAATGTACAATTAAGTATGAGTTAGATTCGGAAGATGATCATGAGGTCGTTGGAATTCAATGCGGAGTTTGTGGTGGAATTATAAAGAAGCTATCAATTCGAATCATTACACATGATGGGGCCGGTGGTCTTACGACTATATAGATTATGTGTTTTAAAATTCTATTTGAAATTAATTTTTCTCATACCTTATAATCTTACCACTTTCGTTCACTAAATTTTGATTGGCTGCTTCTTGTTGATGCTTGAGGTGCTAACATCTTCAAAATATCTTCCTCTTCCATACCTACATTTGGTTTTCATCATTACTTGGCTAATATTTGACTGTCACCGCAAAGTAATAGAGTATTAGCTACGGAATCAACAATCAGCTGCAAAATCAATATTCAGTTGCGGAATCAGAATTCGGCTGCGGAAACTGATATAGTGAATGACGTATAACTTGGCGAAGTGAATAGAGATGGATCATGATTGAATGAATGATATATGAAAACTGGACATGAAAGGAATTTTATTGGTGGAATGTGATGGTGAAATGAAATGAAATGAAGTGAGAAGACATGATATGGAACAACTATGAATGAAATGAGAGTTTTTTTTTTCTTTTGGAAAATATAGGGCGTCAGAAGTTTTTGATTTTTTCCCTGTATTTTCTGTATAAGATTTCCAATCAGTGATGGGTTTTCAGGCTTATACATTTTTTTTTCTTTTTTAAGACAATGAAAAGAACAAAGACTAGGCTAGTGGAGAAGAAGGATTCTTCTTCACCAAACTTATTGCAGAATTATCTTGAGAAAAATTCCTCCTTTTAGAGTGGCTTATGATAGATCTTCAATCTATGACCATTCACAATGAGAGGAGTTTGATACTCATCAATGGTTTTGATTCTTACCGCTCCATTGCTAAAAAAAAATTCAATCTCATATGGCCCAAGCCAATGAGTCTAAAATTTACCTTTGAAATCTTTGAACTTGGAATCAAATAGCAATGCCCAATCTCCCTCTTGAAGCTTTTTCTCCTTGTTGTATTTGTCATGCCACTTAGCTCTTTTATATTGAAATAGATCAGTTCTTAGGATTGCTTCTTTTCTGATCTCATCTAGTTCATTCAACTGCTCCATTCTATGCTTTTGAGCTTCTGATAGATCCATTCCCAATTGAACTGCCATCTTGAAGGTCTTAACTTGGAACTCAATGGGGAGCAGAACTTCTTTCCCATAAACAAGTTCATAGGGAGAATGTCCTGTTGCGTTCCTCCATGTGGTTTTGTAGGCCCATAAGGCTTCAAGAAGCCTTTCTGCCCAATCTCTTTTGTGTAGATGAACAGTCTTGGTAATGATGCCTTCAATTACTTTGTTTGTGGACTCTATTGACCATTTGCTTGCGGATGCTAAGGAGTGGATTTCCTGTGCTTGACTTTGTACTCTTCCATTAGCTTCTCCACCAGTTTGGATGTGAATTGGCCTCCCTGATCTGTTACAATTTCTCTTGGAACGCCAAAGTGAGTAAAAATATCCTCATAAAGAAAACTAACAACTGAATTCTCAGTAGCAGAAAATAATGCTTTGGCTTCTACCCATTTAGTGACATAATCAGTACATACCAATATATACTTGTTCTATTTAGATGGTGGATTAATAGGTCCAATAAAGTCTAAAGTCCATTTTTCAAAGGGTTCGATGAGTACCTGTGGTTGTAATGGCATCTCATTTGAGGGGGTTGGTTTCCCTAATATTTGGTAGTTGTCACAGCTTTTGACATATTTTTTTGCATCTTTTAAGAGGGACAACCAATAATATCCTAAAGAAATGATTTTATAGGTTGTCCTTTTGTCAACAAAGTGTCCACCGCATGGTTCATCATGACATGCTTCGAGAATATCAAGCATCTCATCTTCCCTTACACATATTCTGATCACAAGATCTAGCCTTGTTTTAAACAATTCGTTAGAAATCCATGAATATTTTGAACTCTCCTGAATAATCTTTCTTCTTTCGCTAGGAAATGAATGTGGAGGTAGTTTCCCTGTAACCAAATAGTTAGCCATATCTGCATACCAAGGAATTTTACTAGTTACTGCAAATAAATATTCATCAGGAAACTTGTCCTCTACAGGAGAATCTTCTTTAGTATTCTGAATCCTAAACAAGAAATCAGCTACTGCTTTTTGTTTCCCTGGTCTATCTAACACAATAATATTGAATTCCTGTAAAATATGGAGCCACCTTGTAACTCTGCCATTAGTAACGGGTCTGTTCATTAGATATCTAATTGCGGAATGGTCAGTATGAATAAAAGTTTCATAGCCTGTTATATAATGTCTCAACTCATTGATTGCATGAACAACATCTAAGAACTCCTTTTCAATCATAGTATAATTCAACTTAGTGGGAGTTAAATTTTTACTGGTATAGTAAATGGCATAAGGAACTAAGTATTTTTGTCCCAACACAACCCCTAGAGCTGTATCTAAAGCATCTATAGAAATATGGAAAGGAAGTTTCCAATTTGGTCCTCTCAGGATAGGCACTTTAGATATTCTTGTTTTCAAAGTTTCAAATGTTGATTGGCAATCAGGACTCCATTTGAATTCACAGTCTTTTGTAAGTAGTTTAAAGAGTGGAGATGCTATTTTGGTGAAGTTTTCTATAAATCTTCTATAATATCCAGTAAATCCCAGAAAGCTTCTAACATCTTTTTGACAATTTAGAATAGGTAACTTGGAGATGACTTCAACCTTTGATTTATCAACTTTAATCCCATCCCCTGAAATATGATATCCTAAAACAATACCTTCAGTAAACATCATAAAGATTTTTTCATAGCTTAATGAAAGGTTTGTTTCTTTACATCTTATAAGGACTTTTTCCAAATTTTCTAATGCCTATTCAAATGTATTACCATAAACTGTAAAATCATCCATATATACCTCTACACAATTATGGATTAGATCATAAAAAATTCCTAGTACTGCTCTTTGGAATGTTGCGGGTGCATTACATAATCCAGAAGGAAGCACTCGATAAGCAAAAGTTCCCCGTGGAAAGGTAAATGTGGTTTTATCCTGATCCTCAAGTGCTACCTGAATTTGATTATAACCACTAAAACCATCCAAAAATGAAAAGTACTTTTTTCCTGCTAATGTATCTAATACTTGATCGATAAAGGGAAAAGGAAAGTGATCTTTCAAAGTTGCTTTATTCAATTCCTTGTAATCAATGCACACCCTCCATTTACCATTCTTTTGGGTACTATAACAAAGGGAGAAACCCATCGGCTATCTGAAATTGGGTAAATGAAGTTTACATTGAGTAGTTTTTGGAGCTCTTCTTTCACAATCTCCCTAAGATTTAGATTCATCCTTCTCTGAGGTTGTCTGATTGGTCTATTGTTTTCCTCGATATAGATATGATGGATGCAAGTCTTAGGTTCAATACCTTTCATATCAGTATACTCCCATGCAAATGCAGTAGAATGTTTTTGCAAGATTTTGATTAGCTCTTCCTGTTGTAACTTTTCCAATTTTTTTGTTTATATTCAATGTTTTACCTGGAAAAATTTCAATTGCAGAACTACCAAAATCTTCCATAGAGTAAAGATACATTTTCCTTGATGACAAATATTAAATATCAGAATCTATCTGAAATTGTGTGTGGTCATATTCTAAAGATGTTCCAAAATTTTCTAATGTGTTCAAAATTCGACTATCTTCACTAACTTCAGAGATAGTAAAGACGGGTTGTATAATATCTTCATCATTGACACATTCATTGTCTCCTACTTCTGTAATTGCTTTTGCTGGAGGATACAAATTGAATTTCTTTGTTGAACTACCATCAGAAATGTACATATCCCCAGATCTACAATTAATGAAAGCATCAGTTGTGGCTAGCCAAGGTCTTCCTAAGATGAGTGGGTGCCCTCCTAGATTACTCTTGGGAGTCAAAATCATGAAATATACTGGATATTCCCAAGAATCTAAGGAGACTGAAATATCTTCTAATACACCATCTAGTTTGATTACTAATCTATTTAGAAGTTGCAGCAAGGTGGGTGTAAAAAGAATATTAGGAAGTTTAAGCTATTACATAGTTTGTCTACTCATAATGTTTATAACAGCCCTAATTCAATCAATCTATTTGGAATTTCTATCCCATTTATGTATGTCTTGACAATTGGACTACCTGGATCCACATATTTCTGCATGGTAATCTTTCCCATCATGATATCTGCAATTTTTCCTACCAGGTGGATTCTTTTTGTATCTCTTGGTTTCTTACCTGGTCTTTTGAAAATCAACTCCTTTATTGTTTTTACTAGAATAAGAATCTCCCTAATGTCTTGTAGCAAGGGAATCTTGATACAGACATTCTTTAATTCATCTAGGAAATCATAGTCACACAACAAGATTTGTTTTTCCACCCCTTTGTCAATTTGTAATCTTTCAGGGAAAGGAGGTGTGGATGAAGATGTAGGGGTCTCAACTATAGGAGTTGTGGGGGTTGACTCTTTTTGTTTTTCTTTTTGAATGATTGGGTTTTGAAGGGATGCTTCCTTAGAACCTTTATTGATTTTAAGATAATCCTCCTCACAAGCATCTTGCTCTTGAACATCTATAGAAGGTTTTTCCTTTTCTTAAATTCTACCAGATCTAAGTTGAACATCATTAAGAGGAACAATCATATAGGTAGGAAATTGTTGTCCTTCTACCATGTAAGCATTCTGAGGATTTTTGTTGTTGGGATTTGCTAATGGCTGGGTTGGTAGTTGATTTGGCTTTTGTTGAAATGGAAGCAAGAGTTGGGAATTTTGATTTTGTTTAGAAGGTTGTTGTTGTGGAAATGGTAATGAAATTTGTGGATTTTGAAAATATGGAGGATATTGATAAAATTGAGCAATATCCCATAAGGATTTTGTACCCCTTGTGCCCATGATTGATACAGATTTTGAGGTTGGGGCCAAGGTTGTTGCCAAGAATTCCAATTTGGTGGCAGCTGAAAATTCATAGAATTGTTAAATCCTTGATTTTATTGCCCTTGCCAAGGTCTTCTTGAAACAAAACAAAGGGATTCCATTGAATTTGGATCTTCCTGAAAGATAGCTTTGAGCCCAGGAATTGAAGGACAATCATTGGTCTCATGAATTTCTGAGCAAATCATACATGTTTCTACAACTTTTGCATCCAAGGGGCATTCCCTTAGAGCATGTTTCTTTCTACAGTTTGGGCAAAAGATGGCTAAGGCATCAGCTTCTGTTTTCTACTTGTTTTGAATTTTAAGGGTGTCTAGTTGTTCATTGAGGCTCCCTAGAATGTCAGTTTTGAACTCATCAAGCATATTGCCAATCTCTGCCCTACTTACTGATCCAGTTGCAGATTTGTTTTCTCTAATAAGAGAAGGATCTCTAGGCCCTTTTCCGGTTTTAGATTTTCCCCTTGAGAGATGGACACATAGTTCTGCTATGTCATGTAGTGGAAGTTGAGAAATGTCTCCCTTCCCGATCATGTTTAAAATATCTATCCATTCATCTCTAATGGCTTTCAATAGAAGGGATTTCAAAGTTTCCTCATATAAATTGATCATTTTCGCTCTCTTTAAGTTGTATTAAAATCTTTCAAGTAAATCCTCCAAGTTCTCATCTTCTTTTTGCATCATTTTGAATACCTCATCCTTATGATTAGTGGGCATACAATAATCCAGATATCTATCCAAAAATGTTTGATTCATATCATTCCAAGTCCTAATAGATTAAGTGACTAATCCCATGAAACATTTCAAAGCAAATCCTTTCAATGTTGAAGGAAAAAGTTTGAGTTTTTGAGAGTCTTCCATATAGTCATAGGTTCGGCACAAGACTTCAAACTCAAATAGAAATGCTTCAGGATCCTCACTTTGCAACCCATAAAATTTTGGGAGGACAGGTGGTGAAATTTTTTTCATTGTTGTATGGGTTTCCTCATCAACTATAGGGAATCCAAATGAGTTATCTCCTTCCCTATTTCCCCCATTATTACCCCTACCTCCTCCATTGTTACCTCCATTGTTCCTCTACCACCACCTCCATTATTTCCTCTACCAAATAGAGAATATTCTCCATCTAGTACTTCTTTTGCCATGATAGTTTCCTCAAGGTCTTCTGGTTCTTCTATTAAAAGCTAACGAGAGAGAGTCTCTACCTTTCCTTCTTCTCCAAGTGATTCTACTACTTCAATTTCAATATTTCCCCTATAGAAGTGAATAAGGGTTCTTCTCCTAGACTAGTTTTAGTAGATAGTGTGGGAGAATCTTATAATTCAGTTGTTTCCCCTTGAATTCCAGGAATCCTAAGGTTGGGAGTATGAGTCTGGGATGGCGGTGTATCTTTTCTATGCCTTGAAGTAGCTGGAGTTGTAAAAATCAAACTTTTGGCCCTAGCTATAAACCTTCCCCTAGAATCTCTTGCTCTATGCATGTCATTTTTTTTATTTTTTAATGATTTTTTAGTTGGGCTAATAATTCTTTTTCTGATCTTCCAAATCACACTAGGTGCAAGAAGAGATCATACTCAAGAAATTATTGAACTAATAACTCTCCTTTCTAATCCTCCAGATCACACTAGGTGCAAGAGGAGAGCATACTTTAAGAGATTTATCAATTTTTCCCCTTTTTTTATTATGTAAGAGATCGGCTACCTAGTTACACTTCCCTGGAAACGGCGCCAAAATGTTTAGTCAATTTAGTATGTGCTAAATTTCTACATTAATTATCAATCCGGGAGTCGTAAACTGTTGAAGTGTGGTGCACTGTATGTTCAAGACAACCTCTTTCTTACTTTTATTGTTTTCAATTTTATTTTGTTTTTCGGGTTTTGTATTTGTTGGTCTCCTAATGCAAATGGAAATATTATCCCTAGGTTTTAAGAATACTTTTAGAGGGAAAGTATGGATGTAGATTTAAGACAAGGCTTATGTCTCTTATGATAATTTCCAGAACTTAGCACTTCAAAAGATCTCAAAACACGCTATTGATAAAATTAGTACTTGAACAAGAATGTATATCTACAGCTACTTAAATAAAAGACAAAAAGATGAAAAACTGATCATGAAGTCACTGCCTCTGCTGCCCATCTAATTACAGAAATAAAATCTAAGCTATTGCCCTCAAACAAACCAAAAATTGTAGAATAATGAAAGCAAGATCAATTTACTTCACTTATAATCCGATAGCTCGCCAAGTAGTTTCTCGGGTTAAGCCATGGAACTCGAGATAACGTCAAATAACATGAAGAATTGATATCTAAACTACCTACTTGCAGATTAATGAAAGAAAAATCAAATTACTTCACTTATAATCCGATAGCTCGCCAAGTAGCTTCTCGAGTTAAGCCATGGCACCAGAGAAAATGTCAAATAACATGAAGAACTTGATATCTAAACTACCTACTTGCAGATTAATGAAAGAAAAATCAAATTACTTCACATATAATCCGATAGCTTGCCAAGTAGCTTCTCGGGTTAAGCCATGGCACCGAAGATAACGTCAAATAACATGAAGAACTTTATATCTAAACTACCTACTTGCAGATTAATGAAAGCAAAATCAAATTACTTCACTTATAATCCAATAGCTCGCCAAGTAGCTTCTCGGGTTAAGCCATGGCACCGGAGATAACATCAAATAAAATGAAGAATTTGATATCTAAACTAGCTAACAACAACAAATAAATATCACTGAAATCAAAGCATAACTGAAATTGAAAAGCTTAAAAAGTTCAATAGAGGCAAATCTCATGTCACTATTTGATGCAAAAATGATATGAAAAATCTGGAGCATAACCTATCGTGAAACACACTGATCAGTATTAGTAAAAAGTATGCAATGCTGGAAAATCATGTACAAGAGGAAAAGATTAATACCATAAACAAATTATGAAACATATATAGTGGAAATAAGAGAAACGATGCATGAAAACTTTACAAAAATGAAAAGCAAAACCTTAGCTAGCAGGGGCCCTCTGCACGACCTTTGGTTAATACGTTGTCAACCCAAGATTACACTTTACATAGTCATAAGAAACAAAGTTTTTATATTGCGAAACAGAGGATATGTCTTCTCGTTACAACAGCAGGACTAACGCTACAGCAACAGCATAAAAACTAACATCAAGACTAGCTACTTGCGTTTGCAAACGCTTTATTTATAGAGGAAAATAGATAATTGTTTTTCTGTGAGAAATCATTAGCAGAGGAGACGTAAACTAGATAGGACCCGTAAGCTTAGCCTCCTGGTTACCATGATCATTCAATCTACAAAAGGTGGATGTTGGATTTGCGTAATGGAGATGGCCTGCAACTGTCAAGAGGGATCCACGAATCTAGGAATGGTCTCGAACCTTTCACGTGCTAATATAGAGAGCTATTTGATGTAGGAATCCTTGTTTGCGCGTCCTTTGACCAAGGCTTTTCTTTATGAATTTGACTGAACAGATAGGACCTTGTCCATGTCTAGATCATTTCTGAGCTACCCACGTGCCCCATTTCACCTGCCGACACCTGTAACCTATATAACAATAAAAATAGTTGTGGAATTGTGAGTCAGCTGTGGAAAGTGGCTACATTCCATAGCTGATGAAAAAAATATAAATCAAATAGCACACACAAGGATATAGTTAGAAAACCACTTAAATTCACTCCTAGAATCAATATGTAATGATCTTTGATAGCTTATGAGGCACTGATGTGGGAAAATTTTTTAGGAAAGTATGTAGAAGAGAGGTGGTTGTAGGGTTCAACAACCCCTTCTTCTCTTTCCATTTAGCAATTAATTCTCAGTTGAATGATCCAACGCCCTACAATATATACACATTAAGTAGGGATTAGGGAAATCTCATGCAACTTGTCCCTGTTGACTACAACTGTAGAAAACAATCATTCCCTAAACTCTTCCAAATCCTCCTCTTCATTGGGCTAGATTCCTTCACTCTGACCAGGTTGATTATATTTTTCAATCTGGTTATATCTTGGATTATTCAAGCTAGCTAGTGTTTCTTCTATTTGTTCAGGTCCCTGCACTAGAAATGAAACAAACGTTCATTCATGCATTAGTTCTAGTGAATGATAGTGGTGAATATCATGTCCCAAGTCTTTACAAAAATCACAAGACAAGGTGTGGGGACTTGCTTCATACTTATTTATCATCGAATATTTTTATGGGGTCTGGCCCCATACTTGACAAACTTCACACCTCAACCCTCTTCCATGTATAAGTAGATATGTTGCACTAGTTTCCATGTAATCAATTATCAACTTACATTCATTTTGGTGGTGACCCTCTATTTGACAAATGGTGCAGTAGACTCCCTCCCACTTCTCTTTTCCCTTGGTCAAGTCCTATAGCTCAAGAGTCAACACAACCAACTTTGATTGTACTTGAGCCATACCATTTCTCTCTCGATTTCTTGTTGAAGAGACTTCGAGCTTCAGAGAAAGTTCCTATGCCTATGATTACAAATTGATTCACTAATACATCAATGATATCCTGATGTAGGGTAGTAATCCAACATTGAACTGCTCCTTATCCTACACATCCAAAATTTTGAACATCAACTTTTCCTTCAAATTCCTAAACTACTTATTCATTTGACCATTTATTTATCTCCTTCAGTTCAGTAATACAATGAAATTCAAACTTTGGCTTCTGGAATTCCCTAATCAAAGGTTGCTTAATCTCGTTCAATGTTATATTTTGCCTAGCTAGGTTCACACTCTTAAATTTCATGTACCATTTCAATGTGTGATCTTTGAAAGTGGCTTCCAACTGTATAATATTTGTCAACTCATATTAGACTTGCTTGGTTATCCAGATGGCCCCACAAAAAAACAAATATTGTTCTAGGTCCTTATTCCTAGCAACATGGAATGAGAACCCACTCATCCTTAAATCTACCACTTCCATTTACCTTTGTGTAGTACTTCTTGATGAAGTACTCTTCATCACTCCTGGCCATGTACTAGAAGACTCTTTACTTGTTTGCACATCAAATTGAACTTGAGCACCTTGTGACATTCCTCCTATCGCTTGACCAATTCCACTACTACTTGTATTGTTGGTGGGAAAAGTTCCCTAAGGGTTGACAACATCAACAAAGTAGAATGGGAAAAGCAATAAGAAGTAGTCAAGCAAGCATGCCAAACATGTGAATTATTAAATGTGGACTTGGAATTTACCTAGAGGTCCTATGTTTGATGATGTTCCTATAGGGTCCAAACCCTCTACCTCCTCCAGAATCGAGCAGGCCTGCAAATAAATTCATATAATCATATACATGATATATAATTCAATGTACATACATATAATATATGTTATATCATCATATATAAACATTGAAATTGACATTCATGATGTAATAACATATCAGGAATAAGACATGAGCTTGTTTATTGATAATCAACAATAGGTACAGGAAAGGTACAACCTGATCCAAGTCAAATCACCAAGGAAGCCTTCCTCTAGATCCGTCTAGCTTGAGACATGAAGACAACCTCTCCAAAAAATGAAAGGAAATTCTATAAATATTATGAATATCTCTGTAAAGGAAGCAAGGGTTTCCATAGAGACTAGGAGTGCAGGAGTTATGAAAAAACCTGACTTGATCTAGGAGAAAAATGGGTATAATATTAATAGGTCTTCTCTTATGTCTTTTAGGCCTACCCAAGGTGTGTATATATACCACCTAGAATTAGTTAATTCAGTTGTGCTACGAGCTCCTATAGGTGGGATCTCGGTAAAACCCATGAACCCCAACCGAAATATAGCATAATATTTTATTTTTTCATATTTAAAAGGGTATACGTGGGTATGTAGTTATAAAACCCACATATGTACATGATTTTTAATGGGTAGAGTCGTGTATGGAATTCGAAATATTATTTTTAAATATAGGATCAAGTCTACATGGGAGAAGGTTACCCAAAGCCATACAGGAGCATCAAGTCTACAGGAGTACTAAATGACGTTATAACAAGTATGTCCACCCCCTTGACTATAATTAACTTCTACACTATTTATGACACCAAGGAAAATTTTAAGGATGAAAATTTTTCTTGAAGTTTAGAAACATTGGCGAATCTCACTAATCCCTAATATGCAAACTATAAATTTTTCAATGATATATTTGTAAAATTATTCAAATTTATAATGATTTATCATATAGGCACTTATTAATGTTGGCGATTTTTAAGGTAAAATAATTTTATATTCTAAAATTTGGGCGAATCATCTTTTATAAAAATTGGAAATTGGCGAATCGTTTTTTGGAAAAATCATGGAAAATTAGCCCACTGGGCGAACATTAGCCCCTAAAATTTTCCATGTATGACACTCTTGTTAGGATATTCCAAAACATAGGAAAGAGTTAAGTATAACTTGGTCTAATGTATAGTTAGGTAAAGTGGGCTTCTTTACTATGTACTTTTGTAACTTACAATCCGACGGTCACGATATGTTTTAGACATGAAGTGATTTGACGATTCATTCTCTCCTCAGTATTATCGACACTTGATCCATGGCTTAGCACCCGATTGGTCCATGATCTTTATTTAAAGAGCATGGAGGGTCATTTGTAAGGTGACCATTCATGAGACAAGCTTATGTAAATTCTTTTCTTTTACATTAATAAATTGCCTGAAGTGGTCGTGTTAGCTCAGGCCCTGGATGTTTCCCTCTTTGAGGCTTTTAACCTTCGTCAAGCATACTAGTGTACTAATCTGTGATTTTTTTGTGAGCGGTGTCCCTTGGGGTTCTATCTAAGGAACTTACCTAGTATATTCCTACATGGTATCAGAGCTATTTGAGGGTTGCATCCGTTGCTGATCCAAATCTAAAGACAGTACAACTACATTCGACTATCGTTTCCTAGATCTATTGTTTATGACCACTTTCAGGCTGATAGGACTACTCTATTGTGTTAGGAGCATTTGTTCCAGTGAGAACCCCCTTTTGTTTCACACGAAAAGGTTTTCGGTAGCCCCAACTACATCATTTTTAAGATCTAGAGGTATACAGTCTTTATTTGCAGTTTTAGTTATTTATCTCTCTATTTATTTCAGTTTATTTATCCTCTAATTTTTAGTACCGAATCTACACCTTTCATTTATTCGTATGCTCTTTTCCCCATGACTCTAAGCAATCTGGGAAAATCAGAAATAGAAAGGAATGATTTTTATGATCCATATTCTCTTTTCCGCTGCGCCTTAGTGTGATCTTGGAAAATTAGAAACATTAAGGAAAATATTTGGTTTCTAGCGAAATCTGACTTCAAACAGTAAGGTTTGGTTTTTTTTGCATGTCCGTTTTGGGTTGTGTGGTTTTTTGTTTTCTAGGAAAAAAGAGCTTTCTCAAGTAAGCACACACTCTAAAGCTTCAGTGACTAAAAAAAGAAAAAATGCTTCATCTTTTCCAAAAATTACTAACCTTTTAAACTAGCTCACTTGGTCCAAAGTTACTTTATGAGAATAGAGACCTTGAGTTCAAGTATTTCTTTTTGTTGAGTTACATTTTCAAAAATCACATGTAAATTATGTTTTAAAGTTACTTTATGTAAAAGTGTTATCACCCATTATAAAAAGTGAGTCGCTTATAATTCTAATGTCTCTTTATCTTTTATTTAAGTTAAAATTTAGTGGGTAGCTCATAAAGTACCATTGTAAAAGTGACTTTCACTTTTTAAAAGTAACATAATTAGATTAAGTTTGGAAAGAGGGGTTTTTTTTAAAATATAACATTATCATTCACTTCCGCACATTCACATACTTTGTTGACATTTTCAACAACGTTTCTTCAAAAAGTCATAACATCTTTATCTGGAAGTCGTTTTCAGAGCCGTTTTTCTTAATCAGCCTAATTTTTCTAGATCTTTCCATTGGAACACTTATTTTAACCATCTACAGGTTCATTTTATATTAAAATGGAAACTACATGCCAAGTTATTCTTGACAGCACCATCTCATTCCAATGGGTGTCTTATACATGGAGGATTTACTTAGAAGTAAAGGTCTTTATATAATAGCCTCAGGCCAAGAATCTAAACCTAAAGATGAAGATAAGGTAGTAAAATGGGAAAATAAGAAAGATCAAGAACGTGGGTTGATAGGGATGTTTATTTCTCTAGACCTTAGATTCCATATCACATAACTGGATACCCCTAATGAAGCAATCAAACTGCTTAATAAATTTTTTGGAATTAAAAATGAAATTAGAGCCCATCAACTCGAAAATGAGTTTCTTATGTTAGAACCCAATAATTTTTATTCCATTGAATTTTTTTTGTCCAAGTTCAAGGCCCATAGACTTCTCTTGGAAGGTGTTAAGGTTAAGAAGGAAGATGGTAGCCTTATCTATTCCATTCTTACTAAGTTAGGACCAAACTACTTTGTGTTTATTTCCACCTTCGATTCTACTAGATAAGCCTTTATTTCTCAAGGAAAAGCCTAAATGTCCCCCTCTTTCGATGCCTTTTGTGATTCTTTAATAAAAGAACAAGAAAAACTCTTATATCTTGGTCTTGTTAATACTCGAAACTCTTCTAAGTGTAGGAATTTACAGGGTAAGTTCCTCAGACAAAACACCAAAAGGACACCTCTCACAAACAGATCACAGATCAATACACCAGTATTTTGACGTGGTTAAAACCCTCAAAGAGGGAAACAGTCCACGACCTGTGCCAACGTGGCCACTACAGGCAATTTATTAATAAAAGAATGAAAATTTACATAAGCTTCTCTCATGCACGGTTAACCTACAAATGACCCTCCATGCGCTTTAAAGAGAATTCATGGACCAATCGGGTGTCAAGCCACGGATCAAGTGTCGGTAATACCGAGGAGAGAATGAACCGTCGGATCACTACATATCGTGACCGTCGGATTGTAAGTTACAAAATGTACAACGGTAAAGAAACACACTTTACCTAACTCTATACTAGACCAAGTTATACTTAACTATTCCTATGTGTCGGAATATCCTAACATCCCCCCTTAAGAACAACTTGGGATAGGATTGAAGGATTTACAAATATGACACAATAGGAGAAGGAAGGGGGCACTAGAGCCTATCCCCCCTTAGTGACAACTTCCTGAACTCCAACCATAAATCGAAGTTTAGTAAACTTCGCCTCTGTGAGAGCCTTTGTAAAGATGTCTGCAACTTGATCATCTGTTGAACAATATTGCACTTCAAGAACATGGTCATGAATGAGCTTTCTGATGAAGTGCATGTGTAGTTCAATTTGTTTTCTACGCTGATGTTGGACTGGATCTTTGCATAGTTGAATGGCACTTTGATTATCACACCAAAGTGTAGTCGGATGTTGTTGCTGAAAGCCAAACTTTGATAGGATCTGACGAAGCCACAAGGCTTCCTTACTAGCTTCTACGACACCACGATACTCTGCTTCTATTGAAGAAAGAGAAATGGCAGCTTGTTTCTTGCAAGCCCATGTAATAAGTCCTGAACCAAGAGTGAACACATAACCGGCAGTAGACTTCCGATCATCAGGGTCACCAGCCCAATCGGAATCAGTGAAACCAACCAATAGAGGAGATGCTTCGGCACTGTAATGGATCCCAAACTGAATTGTACCTCGAACATAACGAAGTATTCTTTTAGCTGTTTTCCAATGAATTTCATGTGGGTTTTGCATAAACCGAGCAACAAGGCCAACAGCAAAGGAAAGGTCAGTACGAGTATGGGTTAGATACAAAAGTTTGCCAACAAGTTGACAATATAAGGTAGCATCAACTTCACAGGAAGTACAAGTGACTGAAAGTTTGGCTCCAGACTGAAAGGGAGAAGGGGCTGGCTTACAATCTTCCATGTGAAAATGGCGTAGAAGATCACAAGCATACTTGGACTGGGAAAGGGAAATACCTTCCTT
>APFE031479766.1:0-18205 GCA_000404065.3 Pinus taeda
AAAAAGACTTGCATAATTCTCTTCAACAAAAGGAGCTTAAAAGACCAAAATTACTACACAACGATCAACTTCCTGAGATGGTCAAAGTCTGCAAAAAGTAGGTCCGAACAATAGTTTTATATGCAGAAGTCTGAGGTCTACTTCTCTGAGGTGGTCGAGTTCTTCAGGAAGTTTGAATTCTATGTCTCAAAGGGCTGATATATGTAGCAGAGAGGAACAAATTTCTGAGTTATTTAAGGCTGAAAATTAGAGCGAAAGAGGCCAAGTTGAGGTATGTAACAAGGCTGCAACTTCTATGATTTGTGGATAGTGAACAGGTCTCAAATGACAAATCTGCAACTCTGTATTTAGTCTACAACTAGGCCAGTGACAGGCCCAAAGTTACAAAGGAAGATAACAGGTCCAAGATTAATTCTGAGGCAGGTCTGGGGGAATACTCTAGGTCTGTGCTTGATTTGAGATGTGTGCTCTGCATTTAGGCCTCATCTATAGTATTTAATTCTGTGTGATATATGCTGGACCAAACTCCTTCCTCCAACAGAACCGAATGAGAGTTTTGAGAGTTGTAGTATGTAAGGTACCAAAAACAAGACCTATAGTTTAGAAACCCAAGACCATAACAAAATATTAATCCTTCTTCAAATTTGTCTCCTTTCTAGACCTTCTTCTTTAGCCTCAATATCTGATCCAAATTCTCTGTGCTTGATTTTCCGAATTTGAAAGGAGTATAAAGGTATTTGCCCAAAACAATAATTTTTTTTTTTCTAATCTACTCGGCTTTCTGTTTACTCCTGCACCTCTATGTGCCTTATCTCTAAAATCTTCACCGAATTCATAGTGAAAAATGAAGGTTTAGACATATATTTCTAGTCATTTTCGACTAAACATGAAGGGACATGTCTCTGATGCTGGCTGACATGAGTAAGCCAAGTTATGGTCGGCTCACTCTCCAGACTTAATAAATTAACTTCAAAAATTCATAACTTTCGAACCGTTTGTAGTTTCGGGTTGTGTAATAGCTCATTGGAAAGGAAAAATTATGCTCTAAAAGATGGTGTAGGTCACATGGAAACATTCGGCCTCTAAGGAGGTGAAAAATAATTTTTAATGTGACTGATCGTTATTTATTGCAGAAATCTAGGACAACAACATTTTTCATGGATGGGATTTTCATGGATGAGCTTACTTTTATTTGGTTTCTTCATCAAGGCTCTTGGGCTCATAAATGTCATCATATCCCCAATATATTGATGTTTCATCAATCATATGCAACATGTAGTCTTTCATCATCATCGTATAGTCTTCCATTATCAAGATCATTGGAGGTAAGGACATCTAAGGTTATGGCTTCATAAGATCATCAAGACCATCAAAGATAAGGACATTCATCACATAGGTCATCAAGAGCTCCTAGATCATCAATGTACACTTGTCACTTCTTCATTAGTGACTTGGAATCTTCATCAATGACATTGTAGCATCTCAAGAATATTTTCCATCTCAGGTACTGCCATATTGACATCAATGACAACCTGGATTAACAATCTCCCCCTTTCTCATTGGTGGCAATATTCTTGCCCTTTCAAATATTCTCTCCCCCTTTGACATCAATGGCAAACGGGGTGACCAAGAACTCCCCCTGTCGAGGTGCTTTTCTTTCTGGAAATGTGGTCCATGATATGTTTGTATTTCTTCATGTGGTGAACTATCTTCTCCTACCTACACAACCTCCTCTGGCTTAGTAAATATTACCTGCTTAGTTGATCAAGTGGAATACATCTTAACAAAAATTCATCGGATATATAATAAATCACGTTCTTCAATGGAGCTACCCCCGAGAGATGTTCTATGAACGAATGATTGAACAAATGTGACTCATCAAGGTTCTCATAGGATCCATCCATGACTAGCTTCTACAAGAATGCTTAATCATCATAAGGTCCCCCTAGCTGTATGCATGTTCTTCTTTTTGATATAATCTCCCCATCAAATACTTAGATTATCAAGGATCAAGTCAATAACACGTGTTGTTGGCTAGAGATTTCAAGAGATTTTTGGATTGTATTTGCTCCCTTCTCCAAACTTGTGTAAATTTATTTTCTGGCATATATCTAGCTTGAGTAGGTGCCCAAGTCAAGTTATAGTTATGTGACATATGTCGAATGTTATGACACTTGAAGCACTCTATGTTGTTCATGAATAAGAATTCATGACTTCTTGCAAAATTGCTTCTCGGAGATTGACGGGGACCATTATATTTATCTTTGTGATATGCCCTACAATCTTTTGCCATGTACCCAAAGTTTGTACAAGAATAGCAATAACCAAGAAATATACTTTGGTACCTAGGAGAAGAAGGTTTCTTTGATGTGTTTCTGAATATTTTTGCCTTGGGATCCTTTGATGATAACCATTGCATCTTGCATCCTTGACACTATCTTCATTTCTTCTTGGAGTAGGATTTCTTCCAATGTCAACTTGACTCTTGCCTTTGCTAGGAGCATCAAGATTTCTTCTAGGCATACTCACATCCTTGTTGTTTGAAGCATTATCATTCTTGATTGAGGATACACCTGCATAGCCAAGACCTGATTTATCAAGAGGAGACCTTTGATGACTTAAGATGTCATCTAGGGTTTGAGAGCTTTGCAAGTTATTATTTGGCAAGTCAACTTCCTTTTTAAGAAAGACAATTTCTCCTTTCAAATTTTCACAATCTTCAACTTTCACAACTAGTTTCTTCTTAATTTCTTCCATCATCTTGGTTGCTTCACACGATTTGGCCTTAAGAGAAGTGATTTCTGATTTTAACTTGGTCATGTCATCATCATTTTCTTCTAATTGGCATATCATGGTGTTTTCTCCTTTTCTGCTTCATCAACTTGTCCTTCTATGAATGTCAAAGATAATTCCATCACCTTCTCAGCTCCTTGTGCTTGCTTCCTTACTTCTTCTAGTTGAGATCTAAGGGAGGAGACCCCTTCCTTGTATTGATCAATCTCTCCTTCAAGTTTGTTCAAGATTTTGTGCCTTTGTTCAAGGTGGCTTGACAAGGCATCTTCCTGTTTCTTTCCCATATCAAATTGATTTGTCATGGATATGACTTCTTCATGATTCTTTGTATTGTTTTGATGAAATTCTTCCTTAATCTTGGCGAGATCCTCATCTCTTTATTTTACTTGAATCTTGACAAGGTCAAATTCCTTCCTTGTCTTGTCCTCGTCACCAACTTGTGCTTTCTTCTTAAGTTCCTCATTTTCCTTTTCTTAATTGTTAATCTCTTCCATGGTAGACATAAGTTTAGTGAGGGGATCTTCTTCAAAACCTTTTTTGTTCTCTTCATCTTCTAGGTCTTCTTTAGCCTTGATGTTATCACTCTTATCTTCACCTTCCTTGATGGGCTCTGGATTTCCTTCTTGCTTTCCATCATTTGCTTGACTAGAGATCATTGTGAATAATCCTATTGAGTGAAGATCATAAATTTTATCCCATATGCCTTTTGTTGACGAACATTTTTCAAAATTGGCCTTCATAGAATGAGGTAGCCCATTCAATATTACTTTTATTGCTCTTTTATTATGTTCCTTGTATTCTCCATCCATCATGCTATCAACAATCACCGATTTCCAAACTTCAATACCTTGAGTCTTTAAGGAATTCCTCATTCTTGCTTCCCATATATCAAAGTTTCCATTGAACATTTGAGCCTTCACAAATTGATTGACTTCAATTTCGGTGGTTGAGGGAGACACATCTTTAGAAGGTTTGGAGACTTTCTTCCTTGGCTTCGTCATTTGTGTTCTAATGATCAACCTTCAAGCTGTTAGGATTTGATTGAAGGTACTGGATTTGATACCAATTGTTGGAAATACTGAGGGGGGGGGGTGAATCAGTATTTATTTTCAATTGTTACTTTTACCATTTAGATAACTTATATTTAGAACACAAAAATGAACAATAGAAGTAAATGTTTTTATTAATATAATCTTTATAATGAATCAAGTACAATATGGGTAGGGCTCCAACCCTTGATGAAGACACCCAGGTTCCAACTTGGGATGTGCCAAGCACCTACTTGGACTTTAGTGAGGCTCCGATCTCTAGGGCTTCGACCCTATCGTATCCAAGGCACCAACATTAAGTTTAGGAGCACCAACTCCAAGGAAAAATCCTTTAGATTTGCTTTGTCAAGATATGTTAAGTTGTTCTCCACGGCTCCCAAAGTCTTCTTCAACGAGCCCTGTCAATCTTCAACAATCCCTTCACTTAATCGTCATGTCATATCATCAATGACAACCTTGTCTCACAGAAGGTGTCAGCACTTCTCTTCATCATACCCAAAAGAAAATCTCCAAGATCACATCACGAGGGCCTTCAATCAATGCATTATGTCTCCATGCGAGCCTTCAAAATGTCAACTCCAAGGTATGTCTTCAGAAATCTTTAATTGTTCCAAATGTTCTTTCAAAATTTCTTTAAGGATGCTTCAAAGTCTTCAATAAGTTGCCCAAAGAATATCTTCAAAGGTTCCAAATACATCACTGCTTCAAGACTCCTTTGTTCAAAGCTTTACTACTCTTATGTGACCAAGATTTCTACCCCAAAGTGGTCTAAGAATGACTTAACAAAGGCAGCCACAAAGTGTCACCATAGATCCAAAAGACTTGCACAATTCTCTTCAACAAAAGGAGATTAAAAGACCAAAATTATTATTCAAAGATCAGCTTCCTGAGATGGTCAAAGTCTGGAAAACATAGGTCCAAACAATAGTTTTATATGGACAAGTCCGAGGTCTACTTCTATGAGGTGGTAGAGTTCTTCAGGAAGTCTGAATTCTCTATCTCAAAGGGCTGATATCTGTAGCATAGAGGAAAATATTTCAGAGTTCTTTAAGGCTGAAAATTAGAGATAAAGAGGCATGTTGGGCAGCGGATCCCCCCATAACGGATTTTTGGGGATGGTAGCCCGAAGTTTTGGGCCAATGTAATGTAAAGACCCCGCAAAATGTGGGCGCGGAGTGCGAGAGTCTAGGGTAGTTCACCCTAAAATATTGTAATTTAATATAGAATGTGCTAGCCTACCCATGGTCCGCGGACCATGGGAATGTATAAAAAGAGCGAGGCTCTAAGGGTAGAAGGGGGAGTTTTTAATCTAAATCTTAAGTATTATGGGTTTTTGAATGAGAACTTTGCTCTGATTCTATAAGTCCGAGTCGTGGTTCGTAGTAGTAAGTAGAGGCTCTACAGCTGTGTGCACAGAGGCCTGGTAGAGTCTACAGCTGTGTGCATGGACCCCTACAGCTGAGTGCACAAGGCAGAGTGGGATTGTAACGGAACATAAGTTTAATAAAGATACGTGGATTCTGAAATATTGTGCATCTGCTCATAGATTTGTGTGTTTATGCCTTTGTTATAATTTTATGCATCTCTTTACATTCTATGGTTGCGCGCACTTGTTATGAATGTGAATGATTGTTAAGACTACTGGGCCCACAAAATTAAGTCAGATCTATAATAATAACATAGTAAGGGTAAAGGATCTAGATAGCGCTTCTTCGCGCTCTGTACCAAAACTACGCAAAGGTCAGACAATTGCATGGGGCAGCGCAAACGCGTAGGATCGGGTCGCAAACTTCCCAGACCTCATCAAGACATCCCTAGGGTGTGGAAACCTGGTTCCAGTACCCTCCCATACTACCTCGGGTGAGACCTCAGTCCGCGCTCCGTGAACTATTGCCGAAAGGGCCAGTAGTTTGGGATTTGTTTGGCTAAATCACTTCTAAACCTGGGTCAGGCCCCAATAAGCCAACAAATGGTTCCGTTGTCGAGACTGGGATCTGCCTAAGGGATGCTTGATGTCAGAACACTAGAAACCCACAAAGAAGGAAATTGAAGAGTGGTTGGATCAAAAGCTTCACGAGTTCATGGCACAGGAAAACAAAACTCTGCAAATATCTGAGAAAAGGTGGCTGGACTGCTACATATATACAGAAATCCACGAGATCTTCTTCACGTCCTTCTATTTTGAACTGTACAAGTGGATCGCGAGGTTAGCTGATAGCCAGGAAAGGTATAATATCGATCAACTGATAGTGTGGACTCCAGATTTAATGCGTAGGCTAGAGGCATCAGAAGATAAGATAACACGAGCTGTGGACCATTGGCTCGATTGAATAATTGGGGGATTTATCACTGAGTTCACGATAGACACGACCGCAAGCTATAGCGAAGTAGAACGACGTTTTCTCAAGGGACCACGAGGTAGGCACATTAAATCTCTGAATACCTGGATTAAGATGTTGTTATGTGAAAAGCGGGTTATGCGAATACATTAATGTTTGGAATGACGTGGAGCGGAAAGATCTACTAAGGTATCGAAGGATTAGGAAACACTCCCTTAATTTCACCTTCATGAGAGAGCGAGGAAGAGTGCGCTTGGGTTTCTCTGAGAAGTGTGGTCAGTTTGATAAGGCAACACATTCCGTAGTTATCACCTCCACTTACACCATCACCCACATCACCTACTTCACCTCCATATTCAACTACCCCACCTCCACCCAACCTCCAGTTCAGCATGGCAAGTGCGATCAAGCTACCTATATTCAGAGGAGTAGGGAATGAGGATCTAGATCAGTTCTTGTTCGTGGTAAGAGCAGTATGGGAAGCACACGGGGTTATGGATGACAACATTAAGAAGGCCACATTTGGTTAGCGCGTTGCAGGATCGCGGGCTTACATGGTATATCAAGCACTTGAATGATCACCCAGATGCAGGAATATAGGAGATCCAGAATACGATGAACAGAGAATTTCACCAGGCAAAATCAGAGACACAGTCAATCATCAGATTTAAAGAGATCGCGATGCTTCTAGGTGAGATCCCCTGGGATCTGGATCAGAGACTGAAGAGTACGATCTATGAAACTAATATGACGCTAAGGGATGCACAGCACCGTGCATGTTTTGTGGCGTCTTTGACACCACACCTAAGAACGGCGCTGTCATAGCAGAAGCTTTCAACCCAGGCATAAGCGTTGGAAATGGCAATGAGGTTGTGTTGGGTAGCGGAGGCCCCGCGTAAGGGTTTTGGGGCTCAAAGCCCACATTTTTGGTAATAGTATTGTAAAGGCTCCATGAGATGCGCAGAGTGTGAATTGTAATGACTCAAGTCAAAGGGTTGTATGCCCGAAAATAATGTAAGAAAATAGAAAGTGAGTTAGCCTGCCCATGGTCCGCAGACCATGAGAATGTATAAATAGAGAAAGACTCTAAGGTTAGAAGGAATTTTTTTTGTTTTGATCTTGAATGTTATGGGTCTATGAAGGCAATATTCTCTCTGCGTCTGTAAGTCTGAGTCGAGGGTGTTAGTAGGTGGATAGAGGCTCTATAGTTGCGTGCGCAGAGGCCTAGTAGAGTCTGCAGCTATGTGCACATACCCCTACAACTGAGTGTGCAGGGTAAGAAGGGGATTGTACTGAAGCAAAGACATTGATAAAGATAAGTGGGTTCTAAATTATTGCGGATGTGACTATATTCTGGTTTATGCATCTGTTATGATCTATATGTTTATGTTCAGAATGTATGCTTATGTATGATTGTGCGCACTGGTTATTACTGTTAAATGTTTGCTTAAAGACCTTAAGAATCATATCTAATCTATAAAAAACTTGTTAATAACAAAGCACATAGGCGTGGATCTATGCGGAAGCCTGATAGCAGTACAGAGTACCACGAGGGAACAGAATAGTTCACGGCCCATATAGACCATCTAGAGATCCCAAGGGTGCGGAAACCTAGTTCCAGCACCCTCCCCTACTACCTCGAGTGAGACTTCAATCCGCGCTCCATGGACAATTGCCGAAAGGGTCGGTAGTGTGGGATTTGTTTGGCTAAAGGATGTCTGATGTCAGAACACTAGAACCCTTTGAAGAAAGAGATTGAAGATTGGTTGCATCAGAAACTACACGAGTTCATGGTACAGGAAAATAGAAATCCACAGATGTCTAAGGAAAGGTGGCTGGATCACTACATATACATAGAAATCCATGAGATCTTCTTCCCGACCTTCTCGTTGGAGTTGTAAGAGTGGATCACAAGGCTGGTTGATAGTGTGGGAAGGTGTAGACTTGATCAACCAATAGTGTGGACTCTCGAGTTGGTGGGCAGGCTAGAGGCATCTATAGATAAAATCACACGGGCAATAGATCATTGGGTGGACCGGATAATAGGAGGATTCATCACTGAGTTCATGATAGACACAACCGTGAGCTATAGCGAAGCAGAAAGATGCTTTCTCCAAGGACCGTGGGGTAAGTACATCAAATCGTTGAATACCTGGATTAAAATGTTGTTATGTGAAAAAAGGATTATGCACATCCATTAATGTCTGGGGTAACGCATAGCGGAAGAGGCTACCAAGGGACCGAGGGATTAGAGAACAACCCCTTGATTTCACTTTTGCGGGAAAGCGAGGAAGAGCTTGCAGGGTTCTCTCCAAGAAGCGCAGTCTGGTTGATAAAGCAGCACATTCATCAGATACCACCACCATCCACACCATCACCCACTTCACCTACATCAAACCCATCTTCACCTACCCCACCTCTGCCACCACCGAGTCGGAATGGCGAGTGCAATCAAGTTGCCGATATTTAAAGGTGTAGGAAATGAGGAACCATATCAGTTCTGGTTCGAGGTAAAGGCTGTATGGGAAGCCCAAGGTATTACAGATTGTTACACAAAAAATTGTCACCATGAATTTCTACAGTTTATGTGAGTCCATCAATACTCATACATACCTCCTTTGAAAGTATTAAACCTCAGCTCTTCATGTCAAGCCTTGAAAATGGGAGAAAGACCTTAAAAATGTCTCAAATCCTGGTTTCGCACTTTCTCCTAGCATTGCCTGTGGTGCCACAGCTAATGGTCATGTTTCCTGCGAACCTGACCGCTCTGTATATTGAGTGATGGGTACGAACCCCTGTAAAAGTTAAAAAGGCATGAGTTCATTCTTAAAAACTTATCTTAGGTCACTTCTAGACACTTCTAGAAGGAATATTATGCTAGCAAGTTCGCTCCACCTTGGTTCATCCATTCCATAACTAAGGGAGCTAACTCCATGATATGAGGTGCTTATCCCATTGAAGGAGGAACTTATCCCTTCAATGGTGGACCTACAACTTCCTCCATTTGCACTATAAATTCATGCATTGGGCTGGTTTTAGAGGAGGTTGAAAGCTGAAGATTCTTGAGGGTAAATGCTGCTGAAAGCTAGGCTTCCTTTTTGAGCTTGTGAGAGGAGAGATCACATACCTTTCATGTCATTTGGGAAGTGAGTGAGGCTTGTCAAAGTAGAGGAGACCCCTGCTGGACCCTGGAAGGGACTTGTGCAACATCAAGGCAAAGGTTGTAAAGTTATTTTATTCATTAAGTTAATACAATCAAGTTTATTTTTCTCAATGAGCTGTCTCTAATGGTTTGTTTTATGAGCTCCTTGATCTTCATAATGAACATGTTTTGTTATACGTAGGTATGCTTTGACGTGTGCTTGTTTGTGTATGAAGGTTATTGAACGGAAACTGCGTGAAGCTGTTGGGATAAAACTGCCTCAAACAACATTGGACCGAGGTGGGGTCTTTTACACTTCATAGTATTCATTATGAATTCAAAGATGTTTAGAGAGAAATAGGTTTGCTTTTTTTCTTTGTTTCTAGATATCATTAGATACTAGGGAGATCGGTCTTGTCCGTAAGAACGATTTATTTGGCCAACAAATTGGCGACTCCACTGGGGACTGTTTTGGTTTGGATTTTGTGATGTCTTTACTTTGACTTGAGAAACTTAAGTTTTTGTTTCTCATTTTTCCTTGATTGGTGTGAGTTTGGGTACTGGTTAGATCCTGGTTGATTTTTTATTTTTTGAAATTTTGGAAGAGGACCGCATCCTCTGAGTTTGTTACAGTGTAGACCTATCTGCACTATTACAATGTAACACAGAGCGACACCACACCTAGTTTTACTGGATGCCTGCGAACCCCTGTAAAAACTTTGAAAAACCTAAAATCCATCTACCCAGTTAGGTTTAGTTCTTATCCATATCTGTTAGTATATGCCCGACCTGCATTTGTCTTGACAAAAGTTCCTTTTGAGTTAGTTTTCATTGGCATTTGTGTTTGGAGTTATTTTCGAAGAAGTTTTGTTTGATTGGATTGGATTTTGCTTGGTCTTTGTAGTAGCTCAAAGATCTGAAGCCTTAGAGCCTTAGATCACCCTAGTCTCTCTGATTTTCTTGCTGAGTTTGACTAGCTTATAGAATCTATCCGTCAAGAGACTTAGATCCCATTTGTCTCTTTTGCAAAACTTTGATTGAACTTGATTAAAAGTTTTTGAATTTAATTTTTTCTATTAAAATATAATTGGATGTTTTTGATTAGTTTGTTGAGCTGAACAAATTGATCCTTAGTTAAGATGAAACACTAAGTTGAACGTCCTCAAAAACATTTCAAGTTTCTTTTCAATCCATTTTTCATTTAGATCTCAAAATTCGATCATATTTTTGAGTTTTTCATAAAAATTATACAAACTTGTTGAAAATTTGTTTTCAATAGTTTTTTAGAGTTTTTCTAGAAATCTTGAAAGCTCTCTTAAGAGAATTGCTTTTTCTTGTAGTTGTTGAGTGTCAAAAAGCAAAGGGAGTTTCTTTGAGTATCATTAGTAGTCTCGTTTTGAAAAATTCTTTGGAAAAGACAAAAAGTTTCCTTTCAATTGTATGTTAAGAGAAAGATTTGATTTGCCAAGCATTGCATCTTCGACTCTTCCTTAGCTAGATATTCATTGAAAAGGAAAAAGAATTGTTATCATATTAGGTGCGTTTTTAGTGTTTTGGAGTCGAGTCTTCATACCACAAAGTTTCATCTCCGCACCCATTGACTTAAAGAACAAACAATAAAATTAATTCTTAATTAAAATCAATCTAGCAATCATTTTATTTTCTAGGACTCTTTTCACCAACATAGCTTAGGCTAGTATCTTGGAGTAGGGAGTAATTAACTCTCTGAGGTAGTTTAAACAAACAAGTAGTTGATCTTGCGGTAGGAAGAAAATCCAATTGTTACATCTATGCTCTAGGAAAGCTCCTCTTAAAGGAGAAGCACAAGATCATATCCGAACTAGTGTGGGAATCAATCCTTCCTCATTGGGCACGATAGAAGATATTCACATATTAAAAATGGTAAACCTCGGATTAACCATTGTCGAGGAGCCTGGGGTCACTTGTTGGTAAACCTTGGATTATGTCAAGGAGCCTTCAAGGGGATTGAGCTTGTTACTCTGCCCTTGCGTGCATATCGGATCGTAGACTGTTCCCCCAGTTATATTTGTTTCCGTTGGTGACCTTAATGACCATAATCTTTAGGATTCTTTCCTAGGTGACAGTGGAGGGAAGATCCCACTGTACCTAGAGCAGACGTCGACTAGACTCACTTGGACTCTCTGGGGGGTTATCTTCACTTGAGACGGTTATAGTGGAGAAACTTGTGCCAGTCTGTTTCATTAAGCAGGTTGTCGGGGTAACTGTTCCAACCGCCATTTCTGTATTGAACTCTGCGACGTTAGATTTCATCACCAACTAGTGTTTTCAATCCAGAAAGATACTGTTTGTGTGTGGTTTGATCTCCTATATTTGTTAGGCGTGTACTTCAAATTGTTTGGTTCTTTAGAGACTTTAGGTGTTTTTCTTGAGATTTTTCTTTGTTTTCGTGTGAAGTAATTATATTAATCATGGCTGAATTACCGAGACAATCACGTCGACTTCGGGGGAAACCTCCCAAATTTACACCAAGTCAGCTAGAAGGGCTGCGAGCCCTTGTCACACCTAGTGAAAGTAGGGTTGGTTCACCGGAGGCCAGAGAGTCTTCATTTATTGTACATCTTGATTATATAGTGCAAGCAACAAAACATATTTCTGAACTGATTTCATTTTTTGAGGTTACTGGTAGTATCACTCCTACTAGCTTGGTAGCCGAAGAACCTGAAATCTCTGAGCCTGAAACTGAAATTGCTGCTACTCCATCTTTAGGATTTGCTTCTCCTGTTTCTAGTGGTCCTAGTTCACCCAAAGTAGAAAATATTATCATCGAGAATCTTCCTTCTGGACTCATTTCCATTGAAGAAATTGTAAGCTCAAGTCCGGACGAAGGTATAAGCATCCCTGAAAATCAACCAACTATTGAACTTAGGGAGCATGAATCTATTTTCTTCAGTCCCATTAGAGGTGACACTTGGTATATTTCATTGACCAATTTCTTAGAAAATCCAAGTCTCGCTTCTTCACCACCTCGATTTCCTTTTCATCCAACACCCAAAGGTTATTATCCTCCCTTGAATATGTCGAGACAATCATCCTTGTTTACTCAGATGCCAGAAACATTTTTACCTGGCGGTCCTTCTGTTCCTCCGGGATATCAGTCTATATCTGGTACGTTTTTAGGAGCTTCTCCTCGACCCATCGATTATGCCATATCTGCTGGTCATAACGGAACTAAACCGTTAAGTGTTGAAAAGATTCTTATGATGTCTCGTACTACTCCTAATCCGAAACCTCAAGGTAGTTCAATACCGTCTGGGGGGCAGTCGCAAGGTACTCCAATACCACCTGGGGAGAAACCCCAAGGAAGTCCTTTACCACCTAGGGGGCAACCTCAAGGACAGTATGTTCCTACGGGATAGTACGTTCCTCAAGGTAAACCCCAGTATCAATATGTGCCTCAAGGCCATCCCCAGTATCCATATACACCTCAAGGTCAATACCAGCCTCAAGGTCAGTACCAAGCCCAAGGTCAGTACCAACCGCAAGGTCAGTACCAACCCCAAGGTTAGTACCAACCTCAGGGTCAATATCAACTGTTGGAAATAATACTGAGAGGGGGGGTGAATCAGTATTATCAAGGTAATTATTCCTTTTTCAAAACAACTAATATACGCTACTTCTGTTTAATTAACCTGCATATATACGCTATTATGCAAAAGGAAACCCGCGTATACAAAGTCAGCTTTTACTTTACTTAACCTTTTCTGATGATGATTGTTAATCTGTGATGCATAATCAAATAACAGTAACCAGAGACAGTAAAACAGAGCAAAGAAACAGTCACACACAAGAACACAAGATATAAGGTGGAAACCCAATGTGGGTGAAAACCACCTGCTGCAATTCGTCTCTATCTTCTTTTCAATTAGAAACTTCTTTTACAATATACTGGTGCAGTCTTTTTACCAGTATGCAGGCTGCAACCTGCAGAGAGCTACAACCCTCTCTCGTTTTCCAGGTTCTCCTGGAAGGGAGCTACAACCCCCTTTGCTCTTGCACTAGCCAAGATACTAGTACGTAGGTGTTGGCCTACAGAAGGCTACAACCTTCTCTTTCTTCCAGGGACCACGTTTCATCAATTTTCAGACTGGATCCATGAACATCAAATAATCATCAAGAATCAACCAATCTCGTTTTCACAAATTAGATCTGAATCAAGTAGATATTCTCCTTACAGCTGTACCGAAAACACAGTACGAGAAACCATACACCAGAAAGCAGAACCCAGAACACAGCAGCAATAGTCAGAAGCAGCTAGATCACAACTTAGATTATATACACTATTTCAAAAGCCTGAAACTAGTGTGCATACGCATCTGCGTATGGAACAACCTGTGTATATGCCCCTTTACTTCACTGAAACTGCGTGTATACGCGTCTTTTCCTTACTAAACCTACGTACAGATCTTATGAAGGATAATTCACTCTTTCAACTATTCAATCATTAATTAACCCAGATTACCAGATAGATCAAGCAAGCGTCACATCTAGCAGATCAAAAACATACAAAGATACTATCATTGAAGCTTAAAGATTATGACCCATGAATAGAACTTATCCTTCCTTTTGCGCTAAGGTTCCTCCTTCCTTTGGATCCAGATCTGCATCACCACCCAATATACCAGCTCTAGCACTTTATCAGATCTTCAATTATAATTTAGGTTGGTGATTTGTCACAAGATCTCCTTCCTCTTTTATAGCCTTAGGCCTTCCCCAATACCATGGTCCAAAACCATAACATTTCAATACCATGAACCCAAAACTAGGGATCAATACATTTGACGACACGCCACGGTCCAAAACATAGGTTCAAGTTCCAAGATCTAACTGCCATGGACCAAAAGGATGATCCTCAACATATACGCACTTTTGTAAAGTATAACCCGCATGTATACACGCCTTCTTCTAGATGAACCTGCGTATGTGTCTTTTTCTACTTTCTGAGTGCCTGAACTGAGATCTGTTACCAAAGAGAGTTTCCATCAAGGACAACACTCGTGCCATAGCTCCAGAACTATTCCATAATGCCGACATCAACCTCAAGGTTTTCAACCACCTTCATGTCAATCAATTGTTCAAGGACCCGGAAATGTAGCATATAACTATCAATATTACACTCAACTTGGTTTTGGTCCTCAATATGTTCAACCTGTTATGGGTCCATACCCCAGAATGAACGTGGTGTGGGATCCACAGACTCCGCAACCCAGTGTGCAGTTGTCATCTCAATCTGGACAGTCTTTTGTTTTTGGTTCACCCAAGCAAGCTATCTAGCCTACTACTCAAACTGCTACACCTGGGGTAGTTCCACAGCCTGGGCCTAGTTCACCACGAACTCCGTCTCAAACGTCTGCTGCAACTGTTGCAGCTTCTGTTCAATCCACTCCACCTATTTCTGTAGTATCAGCAGCTCCAGTTTCTACTGCTCCTATATCAACTCCTCGGGCCTCTTTACCCCAGTCTGGACCTACAATCCAAACTCCGGTTTCTATGCCTGCAGGTAAACTTGGGCCTAGTACGATTATTACAAGTCAACCACAATTTACTTATCAACCATACCAGGGGTAGTACCAATACGGGCCCGCTGTGCAGAACCCGACTTATCAGTATCAACCGTACCCTGGGTATACATATCAACAACCTCAACAACCCCAGTACGGTCCAGTTAATGCTGGTTTTCCAGGAGGATATAATATCCCAAATGCGAATCCGATACTGAGCTATCCTGGATATCCTCCTCCTAGGGCTGGTCTTATGACCCCAAGTTTTCAGGATCCAAACCGTCAGTTACCATTTATAGCAACTTTGGATTTGCCTGACTTGTCGTGCCTTACGAATGATCGAATCAATTATCTTCTGTTTTGGCCACCAATGCCGAATAAGTTGCCCAGTGATATACCTAAGTTTGAGGGGAAGCCAGGTGAAGATCTGTCTAATCATGTGATGACTTGCCATCTCTGGTGTGCATAAAATTCCATTATAGATGATTACATTCGTCTTCGTCTTTTTCAACGCACTTTAATTGGCCTTGCAGCCAAGTGGTACATTGAGTTGCCACAAGGCTCCTTTTATAATTTTAGTCAGTTAGCCACTTCCTTCCTTATGCATTTTCAGCTGCCAGTCCGATATGACAATGGAACGGAATTATTAACTTCGTTAAAGTAGTCGACATCCACTTATATTTCAGATCATATTCATGAATGGTGGCATCGACGTCGTTTAGTGAAAGTTTTTATCCCAGACCAAATTTTGGCAGAATGGTTTGTGAAATCATTATTACTAAAGATAACTGAAGATGTCGCTAAGGCAGGGGTAGTTACAGAAGAGCAAGTAATTATTCAAGCTCAGTACCTCGACTTAGTTTATACTCAGTCAGGTACGTTGCATGAGAAAATCCCCGACCTTCTGAAACAAAATCAAATAGCTGCATCTCCCTCAGGGTCTCATGCCGCTGATGGTATGATTGGTACTGTTAATACCAAAAGTAAGAAGAAATCCTCCAAGAATTCTTCTCCCATAATAACTTTACTAGATTCCCCTAAGGGAGAGTCTTCACCTAAAATTTCTGCCGATGTTCATGTCGTAGAACCATCCACGACCAAATCAAAATCTAATGGCAAAAAGAAAGGTAAGAAGAAGAACAAGCAGAACTCAAAGGAGAAATCCGAGAAAACTGAATCTACTGACGAGAAACGAAAACCTCGATATCCTTATCTCATCTGCAATGAGGAGCACTTTACAAGGGATTGCTCGCATCGTGCCGAGGTTGCCAAAATCATCAAAGGTTCACAAACACCCGCTGTTTTGAAGGATCCTTTTCCAAATCAAGATACTAAAATGATAGGCTCTTCCTCTAATGCCTCAGAAGAACCCATAATGATGATGTCACATGTAAGGATTGCGACACGATCGCAAGATTATGTGAGTAAAAGTCCTTTTGGTGGAAAGGAAGCCGAATCTTCCAATTCCAATCCATCAACCTCATGTCTGTCTAGTTCCGATCCACTACAGATTGAGAAACCCAATCCCGACTTAGTAATCAAACCACCTGCTAAGGGTATACTTCGAAAGTCAGCTTTCAATCCTCATGCAAGAGCTACTCAGAACTATAACATTGTTGAAGATTTAGTTGTTTCACCTTCAGCAATGTCGGCTTTGGAAGTGCTTCAATCATGTCCAGCACAGCGTAAAATGCTACTGTTGGCTATAGGAGCTGTTGATCTTCAGGACTCAAACCTCATAGTCTTTGATTTAGAAAATAGTACACCTCGCCTTCCTCATCAAATGGCTTTCCAGATTCCAGTGTTAGTCAAAAACAGACCTTGTTTCAGGACTGTGATTGATGAGGGAGCTTCCACGTGTATTATGTCGATATAGTGTTGGAAAACCCTTGGTTCTCCTATGCTTAATCAATCCTCGACAATTCTAAAGGCCTTTCATGGCTGAAGGTTTCATCCTTATGGAATTCTACAGGACTTGCCTATAGGGGTTGAAGGAAAAACCGTTAATCTAGATGTGGAGGTGGTTGATGCCACTCTAGATTACAACCTTTTTTTGGGTCGTAGCTGGTCTTACGCCATGACTGCTGTTGTTTCCTCAGTCTTTCGGCTTATTAAGTTCCCACATAATGGAAAGATTGTAACAATAGATCAGTTAACTTATTTCTCATCTGACCCATCCTCTGTTGAGAGTATTCAACATGTTGTAAAAACTGTTATCCCTTATAAGGATGTTGGAGTAGGATTGTTTAAAGATTCGGGTTTACTCAGAACTTTTTCCTTTCCTCCTCCCAACGTATAGTCTCCTTTCGCAACCATTCATATGATTTCGTCAGAATCCATTGCTCTTGACGATCCTTGGGTTGTTCCATTCGAATCTGAGGTGGACTCTCTTGGCGATGCTATGCCTTTGAGTCCCTTTGAAGTTGCTTATCAGGCAGTACAGTCATTTTCCGACTCAAATTCAACCAACCCTGATCTAGTGAATGAGATCAATGGGAAATCATTTTCAAGTTTAACCACAGAGTCAACAACCTTTTCAGAAACCATTCACACTGATGAGCAAATTCGGGAATTGTTATCCGTTGATGCATTACCATGGGAAGATCTCCATCATAGGTCTTCGTTTTTACCCAAGATTGATCATTTTGAAAATGATTTTTCATCCATTTTTACCGCTGAATATGTCAAAGAACCGCAGAATCCATTGACACATCCTTATTCTGAACAAAATTTAGCCAATATTTCTCGCACAGTTCCTATCGACATTTTAGTCAAACCTGGGATTGTTGAAAACATTCACATAGGTGCTTCCTGTACAGACACTGAAGTCAACACATATAAATCCCTATTTCAAGAATTCCACAACGTGTTTGCCTGGTCCTATGAGGAAATGCCAAGAATCAATCCTTTGATCATTTTTCATGAAATCAAAACCTACTCGGATGCTAAACCCTTCCAGCAACAGTTGCGTCAAATACACCCACAAAAAGTTGCTGCCATCAAAACTGAAGTTGAGAAATTACTTAAAGCAGGTTTCATTTATCCAATTCCTTTAATGGATTGGGTATCGAATATTGTTCCAATTAATAAAAAACAAGGGACAATAAGAATATGAATCGACTATAGGGATATTAACTGTGCTTGTCCCAAGGACAACTATCCCACACCCTATATTGATCAAATTATCGATGATTGTGCTGACAGTGAAAATTTCTCCTTTATGGATAGTTTTTTCGGTTATAATCAAATTAACATTCTACCTGCAGATCAACCAAAAATGAAATTCATCTATCCATGGGGGACATTTGCTTATTGCAAGTTACCTTTTGGACTGAAGAACGC
>APFE031479772.1:0-17103 GCA_000404065.3 Pinus taeda
ATTAAAAAGGACACATGTCAACTCCAATTTGAACAAAAAAATATTTACACATCTCTCATACTGGGTTGTAGAATGAGCCTCCTCTCATGTCAATAAATTGATTTGATGGTTAAAAATATGTATTTTTTTAGAAGATTATTAAAAAACAAGTATATATACTTTTGTAACTCATCAAATTATTATACTTTTAAAATTAAATTATTATTATTAAATAATACTTGTAATATAAATAACAATATTTAACTGTAATTTTAAATTGAGTAATAATAATACTAATTATTATTATTATTAGGTGATAAGGTAGTCTTAAGTCCAATATAGATTTTTTTGGATAGATCTTCCACGTATTATATTTGATGTTTTTTATTATTATTTAACTATTTTTTTTTTAAGGGAAACAAGTTAACTACAAGTTGAACATACACATACGTACACAACTCTCTCATATTGGGTTGTAGAATTAACTTTTAGCTACTTTAACATAGGATTATGTTGTTTTATATGGACATTGAAATGTTTGGTTTATGGTTGAAAGTGAGAGTGAAATTTTTTACCACTTCTTCTTAGTATGGCCACTTATAGATATTATTGATCTTTTATAGTACTTTTAATTAAACAAACCAAACATCTATATTAATTTTTTTTATTATTATATATGATGGTTTTTATTATTTATTTATTTAATTTTAAAAGTGATAAATGTCAATGCCAAGTTGAAGAGACACATAATTAGACATCTCTCTGATACTGGGTTGTAGAATGAGCCTCTAGGATCAACCAATATAGATCCATCTTAGCCAGAGATCCAGCAATAGCCGACAATGAACCAATACACATCCATCTAAGCTACAGATCCAGGAAGAGCTGAGAATTATCAAATCTCCTAAGGTGAAAAGTTCTTTTAGAGTGGAAAATTTGAATAAAATTTTTACACCTAGACATATTTGATCATATATCTATATATAAATTGTCATTTTCCATTTTTTATGTTGCATTTTTTAATGTATAAAATGGATCAAAATTTACTTGAGCATAAAATAGTGAGAATTGCTTAAAATGTTTTAACTATAATTATTTTTTTCAATTTCTTTATATAATGTATATATAGTTATCTTTAACTTTTAACTAATTTATTTCTCTAAATTGATATAAGACTATGTTTTTTTATGTGTATATTGAAATACGTTATTTATGGTTGAGAGTGAGAAGGACATTTTTTTACCACTTCTCCTTAGTATGACCACTAAGAGAAGTTATTGATGTTTTATAACAGTTTAGATTAAAAAAACATATTCAGTTTCGTTTTTTATTATATGTGATGGTTTATATATATTTATATATTAATTTTAAATGGGACACATGTCAACTCCAATTTAAATAAAAAAAATATTTAGATTTTACAAACATCTCTCATACTCAGTTGTATAATGAGCCTCCTCTCGGGTCAATAAATTGATTTGCTCATTTAGAATATGTATTTTTTTTAGAAGATTATTAAAAATGTATTTGTTGATTTATATATATACACTATATGAAAGATTATTCAAAACAAGTATATGTGCTTTTGTAACTAATCAAATTATTATACTTTTAAAATTAAATTATTATTATTAAATAATACTTGTAAGATAAGTAATAATATTTAATTCTGATATTAAATTGAGGAATAATAATAATAATAATAATAATAATTATTATTATTAATTATTTTTATTATTAACGTAGTGATGAGGTAGTCTAAAGTCATTCATATATATATTTGGATAGATCTTTGAGGTATAAATATTCCATGGATTCAAAGACCTTCGTGGTTCTTGAACCACATCTAAAAAAATAGATTGTATATGGTTGGAAACACAAGTTTGAATTGTTAACTCTCCATAATATAGATTCTAGTCAAAAGCTCTAAAACAGATAATAATTAGGCAACCATTTTTTCAAAGTGGTAACCTATGTGCTATATGTTTTGAAGTTTTTCTAGTAAAAGTTTATACTCTATTTTGCAAAATAATCTACTCTAATTTGCAAAAACATAAGGTAGTGATGCTTTGGATTAACAAGGCACTGAAGGTATTTTACGTTGATGAATACACCCAACATGTATATATAAAATAAAACAAAATTTAAAGAATAAAATATCAAAATTTAGTTTAAATAGTTTCAATCAAAAACTTCAGAAACTTCAAATTGTAAAATTTCATTTTAAAATTTCACCCAATGGTTAGAATCACTAGTTGTTATTTTTGCACAATTCTCTGACTCTTAGTGTTTTTTATGGTAAGTAATCTTATATGTAGTCAAAAACACACTTTAAACAACAAAATATCACAATTTAACTAAAAGTATTTACAGTAAATTTCACCAAAAACTCCAAAACTCATAATAATTACACTACATTTTTTTTTAGATCATTTGTATGTTTTAGATTAGAATATTAAATAGATAACTCTTAAGCTAGTATTGATCTCATTTCATCAATTAAGAGATATGTATCGATGGATATGTTTGTTCAGAAATATATATATCTGTGTGTGTGTGTGTGTGTGTGTGTGTGGATTTGATGGTGTTTATATATATATAAAGGAAGAATATATACGTGTGTAACTAATCAAATTATTAGAAGAAAATGTGTTACTTATCCTATAAACAAGAAAGTTTGATACATCAATTTAATATTTAACTCCATAACTTTAAAAGTAGATTATTATTATTATTATTATTATTATTATTAGTCAATTTGGATCCTACAGGCTTTCCTTGTGGTTTAAGGAGTAGTGACCCAAGGGCATCCACGCCGTCAAACTCACCTAGGGGTCAGACTCGGCCTCAAGGACACCATCCCTAAGGATCAAACTCGACCTCGTGGACATCATCCCTGAGATGAATCAATTTTTTGACATGTATCCTCCCCTAGCACAGGGTACAACCACCCCATGTGAGGTTTGATCCTGGGTCACCTTGTTAACAAGGCCCATGCTCAACCAATTGTGCTAGTGGGACTTCACAAAATTAGACTATTATTATTAAATAATACTTGTAACCTAAAAAAAAATATTTAAGTTTAGGATTTTAAAATTGATTTAACACTAGTATTGAATAGTAATTGTAGCTTAAAGTGATGAGGTGCTCTAAAGTCAAATATAATTCAATTTTTTATAGCTAAATAACGTGGTCCAATGTCCACACATTATTCAACATTGATGTCTCATGAACCTTTAAAATAATTCCCAAATCCACATATTATCAAACATTCATGTCTCGTGAACCTTCAAAATGATTCCCCAATACTTTGGTTGCTCCTCATTACCATCGAAATATGAGCCCATGAAAGCACATGACTTCAAAATATTGTTGTATGCATGGTATGGAATATATGGAGGTTCAACCACATCCATAATAAATGTGGGAGGGAGTAGAGGCACATTTTCCTCATTAATAAGGAGAAGCACACACACTTAAGGTAAAACATTTTAATGGCATAGGTAGAGAATCACAATAGTTTTAACTTAGATATGAGTTTCTAGTCTATAGAATGTATATTGAAAATTGGTACATTGAATATGGTGTGTAGATCTATTTCTTAGTGGGGACATATATTCCTGGATAATGAGCTTATAAGGCTAGGATGGTCATCCCTTTTTTCTTGCAAAATTTCAAGTCTGAATATCTAAGGTCAAAGAAAATAAACAGGGTCGTTGCATAGGTCAATACCTGGAGATGCTACCTATCTTGGATAAGGAGGAATTCATCCATCGTCTAGATTACCACTTTGTAATGTTGGATCAAATTTTGTCTTATTTAAACAAATAAGCGGAAATAGGGGTCAAAGCGGTTGAGGCCTAGCTACTGCTCCTAAATCAAAAGAATTGTTTACTCCAAACTAAAACTTACAAACTAAAAACAAATCTCGATCTATTAGACCTCCATCTTGCAAGACTTGAGTCCTTGAGTGCTAAAGGTGTATACGAAGTGATCTTGAGTGAGGATATGGGAAAGGTGTCGGATGTGAATTAACATATGACCTTGGAAGGACTGAAGAAATATGTTAAGGTGGCAGAGGTGACCCATGTCCCTCTGATGCAAGGTCTACCCTGCAAAACCCAGAATCTTTATACACAATGCTTATAAACATGCAAAACGTGCCTCCTCCTGTTTCCAGATATTGATTTCCAAATATTAACACCTCTGCGCTAAAGGTTCTGCTTCCATTTCATCTAGCAATCTGCTCCAATCTTTGTTAATGCCTTTTTAATACCTTGAAGCTAGCAAACTCAAGGGCATGTCAAGAGGCCGTGTTAAGTAAAAGATGGGAATAATTAAATTAAATGAATTTGAAAGTGGAAGGCATTGGATAATTCCAAAACCTTATATATGTTTATAAAATAAAAGGTACGCTTGATCATGCAACACTTTGTTCAAACCCACAATAGACGCAGTTGCATCATCGAATCGAATCTACTGGCCATTAGGACGTTTCGTGTCAGTTTTATAATGCCCTTAGAAGGTCCTTCTCATGGTGGCTTACAATAGCTACTAATTCATATCTCCGACCCTCTGTTGTTGGAGAGACCAACAGATCACGACTTATAACAATCTCAGGATTGAAGAGCACAGGTTTATGTAGTTTTTCGTTGCCGGTACTTCCAAAGCTGAAGCAAATTAAGAGCAGTATCAACACCTTAGACAACGTCTACAGTTACTAAGACCTTTGCTTTAGTCAGTTCACCCCAATTCCTGCTAAACCGACAGAGCAGAAGAGCAAGCGGGGCATGACGTAGGATTTTGTTTCATTACACAGAGTGGATTTGATAGAGCTGGAGCGTCGCCAAACACACATTTTACAGCAAATTAGCTTTCTGGAGAATTTTGTTTCATGCTTAAATGATGAAAACCAGCAGTTTGACAATCGGTCTTCGGATGATAGCCACGGGAATGGCACTCTGCCTACGGAGAAGTACTTGGGAATGTTGATGAGAGCGAGAGGTGTGACGACATTCCAGTTCGAAAGAGTCGTTTCTGACTACTATGACTGATCCTATTTTTAGCGCTCATCACAATTCATAACAAAAATCAGGATCTACTTCTGATTCTAGATCTGGTATTACGCCTTCTTCTATACATATCGACTATTACTCATTATAAGGTACAAAGGATGTGAAATTGAATTTCATCAATTTTGCAAATGCTGCCACTGTTTCATTTCAACATGCGCCCTTACACACATTAAAATCGACTTCCAACAAAAATTTTCACTTAGAACGGCGCCCTATTAATTTGCAAACAGAGATTTAATGTCATTTTACCCTTAATGATTTGCATGGCATTTTTCAAACAAATAAATGTGATTTCAATCCAATCGATTATTTCTTCCTTAATTCAACAATGCTATGAACTTCGGGAAACAAATATACAATTTCTCAATCAACCAATGTATACAAGCTGAAACAAAACAATAACTTACAAACTTTTGCTAGCCAGATATTTCAATTCTGTGGCCCTTACAATTGCTGAAGGTTTACAACCTTGTTGTTCAAGCCTGCTCTGAGTCTCACACTTTCTCACTCTCTCCCACTCTGATTTTGAATGCCCTTTAGGCTTGATAATTTATAAAATTTAGAATAATCTAATCTAAGTTCAATCCCTTCAACTTAACAAAAATCCTAAAATCACTCAAATAAAAGCTCTAAAAATCTACATGCAATGCATACATATGACAAAAAGCATCTTGAGGCTTTATTCCATCTTTTCTCCAGTTTAAAATAGAAAAGCCTCCTTATCACTTAATGATCCACATCCATTCCTTTAATGCCTAAAATGTCTCCCTAATTTCATTTGTTTATTTTGAGAATATCTAATTAAATCACACTTAAAAGCCTAAATATTAAAGTGACTTGGAACTTAGGAAACTAATTCCACAAATGCATGACGCCCTATGTGTACTATTTACAATGCTCCTGCATCAGACTCCCAAGGTAGAAAATATTCATGATATCCTCATCATGTGTCTTCTGGTCTTGGTTTTCCTGGATCCCACACTTTGTTCTGTAAGTCATCATCTGTCGTTGCTTGCTGCTTTTCTCCAGGTCTCCATATCTTATGCTGCCTTGCTCCACTAGCTACACTCTCACAATATTCTGTTGTATTTCTTTTGCTGCTTCCCTTTTGTTTTATCGTTGCTGGCCTCTTCCAGGATACTTTCATCATCATCCGCCTCATCAGTTCAATTTCTTTGTCTAACATATTTTCTCCAGCATCTTCATTAAGACCTGTACTCACAAAACAATTGTTAAAATAAAAATCATAAGGCATCAGTGCCTTACTTCCCTCTGCCAGCATTTCAGTATACTGATCCCAATCATTCAGTCTATCCTCAGCATCATCTTCTCCAAGAATGTATTTGTATTCTGGTTCATAAAAATGAACCTCTTTATTTTCATTCATCTCTGTCTTTATATTCTGAATATTTATCTTTTGTACTTCTAGTCTCTTCTCTAGAAAACTTAACTCATGCCATAAACTTGTCATCTCTTTTGAGAAAATTTCTGTGCAATATTCAATACTTTCACAAGCCAAGCTTCCTATTGTTACCAACTCATCATCAGTTATCAGAACATAATTATGATTCTCAACTCCTGCAATAAATTCAGTTATCTGTCCATCACTTAATAAAAACAATTTGTCATTATCAGCATTTATAACAAATTGATCATCATCATGTATCATCCCTGCATTCATACATACACTTTCAGTTTGCACAAAATGTTCAACAGTATCAACTGTTACTTCCCTTATGTGCGCTTTAAACTGATTCACTTCTTCTGCATCCATAAGAACTTCCTCTTTTGCTGTAACAGTTTCACAAGATTGCACATCCCCCTCAGTAAAACTTGTAATCCCTTCACAATTGACAACTACAAAAATACATGGTTTTACATTATCCAGTTGATCTAGATTTACCCAATAACTCAAGAAATCATCAATGACCTTCTCCTTTGTTTCACCAATGGAAACCTCCTCTTCCAACTCAGCGGCTCTGGGTTCTTCCCGTCTCAACTGTACATCCATCATCTGCTCAAGCTTCCTCAGCTCCCCTGTTAACTACATGCTTATCTGTAAATCTCTTTTCTGTTGTAGCCTCTGCCACTGCACTATCTTCCTCATCAGTAAACCATGTCTCTGGTCTTTCACATTTTCTCGTAACAACTCCATCAATAGCTCAAGATGAACTGCTATCTTAGCTTTCTCTTTCTCATACTCTTCCTGATTCAACTGTTGTCTTATGCCATTCGCCTTGGCATATTTCTTCTCTTCTCTACTGTGGCCTCTTTCTGAACCTATGCTCTCTCCTTTATGACTTTCAATAGTCATCTCCTTCACCATGAGTTCCTCACCTATGTGTTGCATGAAGCGTCTACCACAGCAACCTCTCTTGCTGCCACTTACCTCACCAATCCTTCCCTCCGGATCTGGTATTTTGGTAATCATTGGTCCTCTGCTGGAACCTTTCGAGAATCCTCTACTGCTCCTGTAGGCTTCTCTCATCTGCAACTTTATTCAACCTCTGTTGAATCTTTAGGTCCTGCCACATTCACTTAGAATCCCTTGTTGGACTCCTTTATTACTGCACTCTAGTTGTGATCTACTTCTTCCTGCTGAGATTTATTCACTATACCTGTAAATCAAATTATCAAGCATAACCTTTAACCCAGAGATAAATAATACCTGTCAGCTCACCTTTCAAGATCCTGTTGATCTTGTTCACTTCCTCAACTGCACTGCATCTCTCTGCTACAATATTCATCAGTTCCAAAAATCTAACATTCATTCATCACATGCAATTAGCTTAACTAAAAAAATCTTGAATCATCAAACAGAGCTATTCCTGCTCTGATACCACCTGATGGAAGGTCTACCCTGCAAAACCCAGAATCTTTATACACCATGCTTATAAACATGCAAAACGCGCCTCCTCCTGTTTCCAGATATTGATTTCCAAATACTGTTAACACCTCTCTGCTAAAGGTTTTGCTTCCATTTCATCCAGTAATCCGCTCCAATCTTTGTCAATACCTTTTTAATACCTTGAAGCTAGCAAACTCAAGGGCCTATCAAGAGGCCGTGTTAAGTAACAGATGGGAATAATTAAATTAAATGAGTTTGCAAGTGGAAGGCATCGGATAATTCCGAAACCTTATATCTGTTTATAAAATAAAAGGTACGCTTGATCATGCAACACTTTGTTCAAACCCACAACAGACACAACTGCATCATCGAATCGAATCCACTGGCCATTAGGATGTTTCGTGTCAGCTGTATAATGCCCTTGGAAGGTCCTTCTCATGGTGGCTTACAGTAGCTACTAATTCATATCTCTGACCCTCTGTTGTTGGAGAGACCAACATATCACGATTTATAACAATCTCAGGACTGAAGAGCACATGTTTATGTAGTTTTCCGTTGCCAGTACTTCCAAAGATGAAGCGCATTAAGAGCAGTATCAACACCTTAGACAACATCTGCAGTTACTGAGACCTTTGCTTCAGTCGGTTCACGCCAATTCCTGCTCAACCAATAGAACAGAAGAGCAGGCGAGGCATGAGGTAGGATTTTGTTTCATTACACGAAGTGGATTTGACAGAGCTGGAACGTCGCCAAATGCACATTTTACAGCGAATTAGCTTTCTGGAGAATTCTGTTTCGTGCTTAAATGATGAAAACCAACAGTTTGACAATCAGTCTTCGGATGATAGCCACGCGAATGGCACTCTACGTAGGGAGCAACGCTTGGGAATGTTGATGAGAGCAAGAGGTGTGACGACATTCCAGTTCAAAAGAGTCATTTTTGACTACTATGACCGATCCTATTTTTAGCAATCATCACAATTCATAATAGAAATGAGGATCTACTTCTGATTCTAGATCTGGTATTGCGCCTTCTTCTATACATATCGACTATTACTCATTATAACAGTACAAAGGATGTGAAATCAAATTTCATCAATGTTGCAAATGCTGCCACTATTTCATTTCAACATGCACCCTTACACACATTAAAATCAACTTCCAACAGAAATTTTCTCTTAGAACGGTGCCATATTAATTTGCAAATAGAGATTTTAACGCCATTTTACCCTTAATGATTTGCATGGATTTTTTCAAACAAATAAATGTGATTTCAAGCCAATCAATTATTTCTTCCTTAATTCAACAATGCTATGAACTTCAGGAAACAAATATACAATTTCTCAATCAACCAACGTATACAAACTGAAACAAAACAATAACTTACAAACTTTTGCTCGCCATATATTTCAATTTTGTGGCCCTTACAATTGTTGAAGGTTTACAACCTTGCTATTCAAGCCTACTCTAAGTCTCACACTTTCTCACTCTCTCCCACTCTGATTTTCAATGCCCTTTAGGCTTGATAATTTATAAAATTTAGAATAATCTAATCTAAGTTCAATCCCTTCAACTTCTCAACAAAAATCCTAAAATCACTCAAATAAAAGCTCTAAAACTCTACATGCAATGCATGCATATGACAAAAAACATCTTGAGGCTTTTTCCCAGCTTTTATCTGGTTTAAAATAGAAAAGCCTCCTTATCACTTAATGATCCACATCCATTCCTTTAATGCCTAAAATCTCTCCCTAATTTCATTTATTTATTTTGAGAATATCTAATTAAATCACACTTAAAAGCCTAAATATGAAAGTGACTTGTAACTTAGGAAACTAATTCCACAAATGCATGACCCCCTATGTCTACTATTTACAATGCTCCTGCATCACCCTCATCCAATGCAATTATGGAAATATGCTGATGAAATTATTGATGTTAACCCTAAATTTGTCTTGATCGATGTAGGTTATTTCTCTATTTTTTTTAAATTGTGTATTTCAAATATGTACCCATTTTAGGATTTTGCTGGAAGGTTTTGGGATGATATAAATTAAGATTCACAGTATGCAGGATGTGTAGGAGTTAAAAATTATTTTTGGACATGTTTGAGCTCAATAGTCAAAGATTTAGGTGAAATTTTAAAATGTTGTAGGCTTGAAAGAAACTTGATATTAATATAAAAAATCCTAATCATTTCTTTAAAAAAAATATAGAAATAAAAAACTCAATTTTATTCATATTTAATTATATAGATAGTTATTCTCACTTAAGTAATAATATTGTTTTAGATTTATTCCTGGAATATATATATATCTATTTTATATTTCTTAGTTTTAAAAGCTCTTAGTGTTTTACAATAGTATGGAAGACAAGTCGTTATACTAAATAAATACATTACAATAACTAAAAAAAATATTGAATTCACTTTCAAAGAACAAAACTAAATTAAACTAAACTAATATTAAAAAAGGGAAAATTAATTATGTAACAAACATAATAATCACTAATAATTAATAATAAATTAAAATGTGTTAAGGTGTATCTTATCAGAGAAACACATCTCTTCATATGAAAGGGCACTATGTCTAGTATTTATAATGGTCCTCATCATAACTATCAATCCAATTTATTCTATCATCCATCAATATGTATATTGTTTACAATATTTCATGTACAAATACATTATCAGTACAAAAAACTACAATATTTTTTTAGTATAATGGTATCAGAGTCGTGTTCTTTGATCTCAACATTTTTCCCATATAACACTCCATCTGTAATTCCATGGTGATCAAAGTGTTTCACTGCACATTTTTAGAATATTCTCCAATTTGTCCTCAATACATTTTGGCCATTAAAAAGGAAGAAAGAAATAAAGTTTTACAATTAAAAAACTCTAACAGAAAAAATGAGAAAATTTGCAGTTATAAAACCTTAATAAAAAATGATTAGAACAAATTAGGGATTTAAAAGATGAGAAACTCTGGTTATTCTTTTATCAATGTTAGAAAATTATATATTATGGAGCAATGGAACACATAAAATATATTGCAAAAATATAAACACAAAGAATGCATAAAACAAGAGAGACACAGATATATGTGGTTCACCCAATGCATGGCAACAAAATGAAATTGAATCATAAACTAAAGAACTTTTGCTCTAAAAAAATGATAACCAAAATTTTCTCACTCAGATTAAGAAACTTAAGGATCATAAGAAATCAATAAAGAAAAAATTAAAAGAACTAATCATGAAAGAACTATCAAAGTCTTCAAACGTAATAATGCAAGTTGAAGAAAAAGGAAAAAATATGGATCCATTCAATACCATGACTCAAGAAGATGACAAATCAGTTGAAGGAAAAACATACTCAGATGTTGTAGTTCATATGATGAAATTTCCAAGTGAATATTTTATAACCAGCTCAGAAACATCAATACTCGAAGTAAATAACGAAGTTGCCACACATATGATAATATAAAATCAAATCACAAAATTCATTATCAACATCTGAACCACAAGAGAAGACATCATAAAACTTTTTGGTATCCATTTCACTCAAAAAGAAAAAAAACAACACTTACTTTTCGAATAATAAGTATGTTAACACAATCCAAGCTCATGATAAAAAATTATCCCAACCATCAAATGATTGAAAATTTCCATAGAATATTGATTTAGGATGGTGAGATACCTTCTCAGTTCAAAAACCTTATTTATCTTTCAAAGGATCCTATCATCTTCTATCATCGAAGATGACAACTTGAATAATTCCAAAAAGATGTGAATAGATTACAAGAGAAATAAATAGACTGCATACATTGTCGGCAATAAGATTAGAGGAAAACATTTTTGAAGAAGAAGAAAATGTTATGAATATAATTTATATAAAAATTAAAATAATAAAAGTAATCATAATAATAATTAAATAAATAATAATCATAATGAAGAGGCATGTCTAAGTGGACATGAAAACTCATGAAGGGGCACTTAGCTAGGTATATAAGCAGGCCCTCATTTGTAACATTGACATCTCATATCTCATACCTCTTATATTCAAACATTCTGAATATTCTATTATGCATATGAACTTGTTCATAAAATTATGAATATAATTATATAAAAAAAAAATAATAATCATAATCATAATAATAATGAAATAAACAATAAGTAGTACTTAGGAGGCATGTCTAAGGGAACATGACCATTCATGAAGGGGCACCTGCCTAGGTATATACATAGGCCCTCCTTTGTAACATTGGAATCTCATATCTCATATTACATGTATTCAAATATTCTTATATAAATATATTATTCATCCCATGGTGGAAATTATTATATCCGAGATATTTTAAATATTTTGCTAGTATTTCGGATTTTAAATTTTTGCAACCATTTTCATTGCGTTATAAAAAGACTTTGATTCATCACATTTGCTATTTTTACTCTCGACACTCTGAACCAACAACTTTGGTTCATCTTCAAGATGACAAATATATGAAATAATGAACTTCCCACATTATTAATAAATAGAAGAAGGATGTGAGAATAACAGTTTGACACTAACACTAAATTTACAAAATTCATTATTAATTAGAATTTATGAATTTTAAGGGGATTAAAGATAAAATCAAATGAGTTTTTTATGATTTAATTAATAATATAAATGGTAGTATTTAGATAATGTGAATCTAATATGTATAAATTCCTTAGTAAGTAATGTTAGGATTATAATATCCATATTAGATTATATTATATTAATAAATATTCAAAAGATAATAAAAATATAAATATATAATGAGAATTAAACAATTGCCTATATGTGAAAAATAAAAATAATTGATTGTTGTTTAATAGATTATAATGTCATTAATTAGGCTTTGATTACACGGGTTATATATTAATAAGCTTATGAACCAAATTAAGAAAAATAGATGAAGTGATTGATCATGTGATGCATTGAGGATTCTTCAAGGCTGGGGAGAGGAGTTTTTAAAGATATTTATTTGGATGTTAAACTGGGAATTGACTTCTCGCTAATGATACATCTATCCTCTCAATTAAGGCTATTAGGGTGCTTTTTTATTTCTATGGCTTCTATGAACTTCCTATGGCACATATCTGAGGTTTTTGTCCTTGGTTGTAGGCACAGAGTGTGTAAGAGAATGAATTTAGCCCTCTGGTCATTGGGAGGTAGTTTGGAGGGAGAAAATCTGAGCTTAGAGACTCATCGAAAGGTTTCAGTCCCCAGTTGTAAGCTTCAAATAGTGTACGAAGTGATTTTGTTAGTTCAGTCACTTCGATAGCACTATGAGCATGTGATTTTGACTTGGTGGTCACTGTTTTCAGTCCTATTTACGAGTTTTGCTGCCTGTGGTCAGTGTATTTCTATGAAAAACCCCTTCTCCTACATTATTCTGCCTCCTTAGTGCAAACAACTGTAAGTGTTTTTATGTATTGTGCGTCATTTTCAGTTCTCTTTTGCAAAAAAGTAGCATATTCGAACTGTCGTTTCTTGATCTGAAAGTGTCGTAGCTATCGTTTTTAGTTTTAGAAGACAATCCCATTGTTCTTGGTAGTCAATTATATAGTTACTATTGCATATGATTTGAATTAGTAGTTTTTTAAAGTGTTGAAAAGCAATTTTCATTTCGAAATCGCAAAGTGTCTCTCTTACCTTCACTTCATTTTGAAAAGAAATTTGTTGAGTATTGTCACTTTGAAAGTAATTCAGATTTGTACATAGCTTTCTTATCATCATTCATACATTAAGAAGGCTGAAAACAAATACATGCATGTGCATTTGCATTTTGACTACTTGGTTTGATTTAGGATAGTGCATTTAATGTGTGCTCTATGCTCTTTGCAGAAAGATTCTTAACTTTCTTTCCTTAGTAGCTAGGATTTTCATTGTCAAAAGAAGACTAAACCTTTGTTTATCATCTTAGAATGCATTTTAGGAATTGTATACACATCACACGGTGATCCTGAAAACCAAATTTTTAAGCAAGATCAACTTAAAATAAATTTAATGAATCTAACAACGCTTTGGAACCTAACACACAACATCTAGAGGTCTAGGCTAGAGACGTATTTCAGCATCATAAAACCTGGTAACTGTTGTTTTCATTGTTGGTTGGGTGATTCCTCCACTCTAAGACGACAAGTGCCAGTACGGACTTGTGCTCCCACGTACCGTCGAGTATATTTTGGGAGACCACAATAGGCTGCATCCTTTATCCTTAGGAATCCATGTCTGCCGCCCTATCAATCGCAATGCACTGAACAAAGCATTCGGTAAGATTGATTGCCGTATTGTAAAAAATATTTTTCATTTTTGCGATTGGTTTGTCAATCCATTGTGCCTAGATCTCCAGAGAAGTCCACTTTTCTCATTTTCAGACTTCTTAAAGGAAAAGGTCCTCTAAGCACTTGTCACTTCAGGCTCAATAAAAATCGAAGGTGACTAGAGTCATCTTTTGCTTTTTCTTGACTCTTTAAAATTGAAAAAACAAGTTGTGTCAAAGAGTTTAAAATTTATTTTAATCGGAATAACATCACAAATTCCCTCATTGGTCTTTAGGTTGAGAAAATGGAGTCTACCAACCAAGGATTTCCCCTTGGAGGAAATCCTAGTCCCTTCTCCTCTTGGGGAGATGTTGGTGCACCCCATATGGCTACTTTGTCACTGCCAGGGTTGATAATTAGTTTTCTTATCTAGCTCTTCTCTACCTCTATCGTTCAGAATCCTGTAATTCCTGAACAGCCAAGTTAACAACTAGATGACACTAGAGTTGTCTCCCAACCTCCTACTTTGTCTGATTCTCCCTCTCCTCCTTCCTCTTCACTTGATAAAGCTGTTAAAGCTAAAAATCAAGTAACTGAGAAGAAGAAGAAGCAGAAAGAGAAAAAGGAAAAGAAGAAAAAGGAACCAAAATCAAAAGGGGGCAACCAAGTGTCATCTAGCGAAAATCCTCACACCACATCGTCGAAACCTAAATATCCTTGTGTCATTTGCAACGAAGACCACTATCACGGAGATTGTCCTTGCATCCCTCAGATCTTAAGGGACTAGTCTCCTTGTTTGCACAATCCGGTGTCATTAGCCTCTGATGATCACGTTGAATTCATACCATCAACCGGTGAAAGTGAAGCACTTGGACAGAAAAGGAATCCCAGATTTCCTTGTAAATTGTGTGAAGGCAATGATGCCGTCCACCGTTGTCCCTTCCTTTATGAGGCTAAAAGAGTTTTGGATGACCATCCTGCTTCATTGCTACGACCTCCTCCTAGACATAAAAGACTCTTGCCAAGTCCTCCACTGGTTGAAAATCTAGTTGGCCCATCATTGTGGCCAGCCAAAGTGTCTATCATTGAAAATGAACCCTCTGAATCCATACCAGATGAAAGTCAAAAGGTCGAGACGAAAGTTGACATGGTCTTACCTTCAAAGTGTTCATCTCCGAATGATACTGTCACTGAACAGAAAGAGAATGACACCGTTCGAATTCTTTTCATCAACACAGAATCCGATGAACTTGGGGGCAGTCCTCCCATTCCTTTATCACAAGAAGGAAGTTCATCAGAGTCATAACCGACCATCTATTCAGTCCCACCACCAAGCAACCTAGTCGTTTCCTTCGATTGGAATCTACTAGGCACACCCCGTTTACCAGCTAGTGTACCATTCAAAATCATTGTACAAGCTTACAGAATGGTCATGGTTGGTACCATCATTGATGAAGGGGCTTCTGTGAGTACCCTTTCCTCAACTGCTTGGAAAGCGCTTGGTTCACCATCGCTTTTTCCTGAAATGAGAAATCTAATAGGCTTCGACAAAGGAACCAGTCGACCTTTAGGGATCCTTCAATATGTGCCCATTACTTTAAGAAGGAAAACTATTCACATGAATGTAATGGCAGTTCAAGGACCCTTGGATTATAATCTACTCCTTGGACGCGACTATATTTATTGCATGGGAGTCATCATCTCCTCACTCTTTAGAGTAATGTTTTTTCCACACGAAGGAAGAATGGTCAAGCTCGTAGACCAAATGTCGTTCCCTAGTTCACACATCGCGAATAGTCAAATGCCATCCCTAAATGGTCTCTTCACACAAGGAATGTCTCATAAACAAGAAAGTTTCATACACCAATTTAATATTTAACTCCATAACTCTAAAAGTAGATTATTATTATTATTTGTCAAGTTGGATCCTACAGGCTTTACCTATGGTTTAAGGAGTAGTGACCCAGGGACATCCAGGCTTTCAAAGTCACCCAGGGATCAGACTCAGTCTCGGTGACACCATCCCTAAGATGAATTGATATTTTGACATGTATCCTCCCCTAGCACACGGTACAACCACCCCATGTGAGGTTTGATCCTAGGTCACCTTGTTAACGAGGCCCATGCTCAACCGATTGTGCTAGTGGGACTTCACAAAATTAGAATATTATTATTAAATAATACTTGTAACCTAAATAACAATATTTAATTTTGGGATTTTAAAATTGATTTATCATTAGTAATAAATAGTAATTGTAGCTTAAAGTGACGAGGTTCTCTAAAGTCAAATATAATTCAATTTTTTTATAGTTAAATAATGTGGTCCAATCTCCACACATTAGTCAACATTCATGTCTCATGAACCTTTAGAATGACTCCCAAATCCACACATTATTAAACATTCATGTCTCGTGAATCTTCAAAATGATTCCCCAATAGTTTGGTGGCTCCACATTACCATCGAAATCCCAGCCCATGCAAACACATGACTACAAAATATTGTTGTATGTGTTGTATGGGATATATGGAGGTTCAACCACACCCATAATAAACGTGGGAGGGAGTAGGGGCATGTTTTCCTCGTTCTTAAGGAGAAGCACATGTTAGGATATTCCGACACATAGGAAATAGTTAAGTTCAACTTGGTCTAGTATAGAGTTAGGTATAGAGTTAGGTAAAGTGTGTTTCTTTTCCATTGTACATTTTTTAACTTACAATCCGACGGTCATGATATGTAGTGATCCGACGGTTCATTCTGTCCTCGGTATTACCGACACTTGATCCGTGGCTTGACACCCGATTGGTCCATGAATTCTATTTAAAGCGCATGGAGGGTCATTTGTAGGTTAACCGTGCATGAGAGAACCTTATGTAAATTTTCATTCTTTTATTAATAAATTGCCTGAG